>JANJYP010235050.1:0-11491 GCA_024605115.1 Rastrelliger brachysoma | reverse complement strand
TGAGCACATACAGTACAACACTATAACATTATCTATAACACTATCACATGAATTCTGCTTTTGTCAACCTTTGCGATATGGTTTTTGTGATGTCATAAATCGTGTTAATGGGTTCATGCCTTTAATTTAGATTTTAGATGAGCACAGAGAAACTTTCCAATCTTAGCAGACGCATGTGAAAACAGCCGTCTAGTGTCAAACTCTGCACACACATCACTCTGCAGAAAAGCTCAAACATCCAAGTGAAGACAACAAGAAGAAACAAAAAGGAAAACACATTTCTGACTGGAGGGAGACTTCAAGTACCTTTATACTGCAAATGTGAAAAAGGTCAAACATTTCCATAAAACTGTACAAAGATACAGAACTTGGAATGAAAGTAGAAATATTTCACCATTACAACTCAACCATCAGCTATGAGCTCTCTAGCAAGGGACTAAAGTGTGCTAATCCAGTGGGCAGTGGTGGATGAAGTATTCAGATGTTTTACTTAAGTAAAAGTACAAACATCAAATCAAAATGTAGTTAAAGTATATATTATTATGTATGAGATTATTGATACTGATGCATTAGTGTGTAAACAACACCTTACTGTTTTAGCTGCTGGAGGTGGAGCTAGTTTGATATGCTTTATACAGTCAACTAGTTTAATCCAGTGGTTCCAAACCTAGGGGTTGGGCCCCTAAGGGGTCGTGGGATGATTAATAGGAGAGGAAAGAAGAAAAAAAAAACAAGAAAGTTCTGATACACAAATCTGCTTTCAGTTTTTTCTCTAATATGTTGAATTATTGGGTCAACTGATCATTTCCAAATGAAACGAAATGAGAAGTTTAGAGGGAAAAAAAAATCACTATTTGGTAAAGCTGTTACCATCTCATAGACCCATACACATTGCTCTTTGTAAGGCATCAAACAAAAGGGTTGAAAACCACTGTTTTTTAAATCAACAATGTGTTGTAGGTATAATTTAATTTTTTGTCATAATATTCACTTTGTCAAATCTTCATCTGAAAAACAACTAAAGCTTTGAAATAAATGTAGTGAAGCAGAAAGTGGAATATTTCTCTGAAATGTAGAGTGGAAGTATGAATAAGTATCTTAAAACTGTACTCAAGCGCAGTACTTGTTACTTTCCACCACCCCAGTGGGCTTCAATTTAAGCTTTCTTTCTTTTTTCCAGCCTCACCAATGTGGTGATAGGTGCACGCATGAGGAGGGGAGGAGGGATGAGGAGAAGTGTCTGGAGGGCTGCATCATTACAAACTCCTGCCTGCACTTTTCACAGTGACTCCCCCTCCTGAAGCAGCAGAGGCGTGCAGTCTTTCTCCGCAGCCCGGGGAACAGTCCGGCCAAGAGAGGTTTCTCCACACAAGAGGAGAAGAGGGTAAAAACATACTGCATGGAGTGCAGACCGCAATGGGGACGAGCTGAACCGCAGTGAGAAGAGGACACTCGTTTCTTTTCCTGCGTTGTGAAAGATATGCGAGAAACACACGGTTTAGCTTTGCAGAGCTCCGCGGCTGTGATTTAACATTAAAGAAAAAAGAAAACGTTGGAAATACCTGAATACCTGCAGTGTTTCGTAGCAGTAACATTAGCCTCAGCTCGGTGCAAACAACAGTGACATTTATAAAGACACAGAGGGGGCAGAGAGACTACAAGTCGGGACAGGAGAAAGTTTCTGCAGCTTGGCGCAGGCACCGCGGTTCAACAATGCGGCTGACCCCGACAAAGTCCCTTTCATCGGCAGCCCTGCTAATCCTGCTGGCTGTGCACTGGTCCGACAGCAGTAAGTAAACAATTACATGCTAGGCTAGGTTAGCTCGCTAAGTCCCCGTTGACATTTGTGTTGTGGCTGCAGATGATGAATGCCTCAGTTATTACCGTCATTAATGCTGCTTTAGCATTGGATGTTTCGCAACCACGCTTAATGTTTTCGTCCTTTCAGGAGCCAAACAGATTGCCTAATTCCTAAAAGTTGGGTGACCTTTCTCATGTATGTGTGTGTGTGTGGGTTTTTTTAGGGTAATGAGTGTATTTTTCTTTTTCCCTAGTTTCATTGTCTCCTCAAGAGGCCAACCAGTTTCTGAGCAGACACAGGAGAGCTAATCAAGTTTTCGAGGAGACGAAGCAAGGACACTTGGAGAGGGAGTGTGTGGAGGAGAGGTGCACCAAAGAGGAGGCCAGAGAAGTGTTTGAAAACGACCCGGAGACAGTAAGTAGGGCTAAGTTATTAATGGTACAAAAAAAAAAAAAAAAACATCTGTAAAAGTTGTGAGATTTTACTTAAGGTTGCATGCAGGCCCCCCTCCCAACACTGAGGCACTGCAGCACTAGCAGAAATAAGTCTCTAGTGATAAAACACCCAGTTACCAAGTAAGTGAGATATTATTTCAGGTCCCCAAAACTGCAGCATTTACCACGTTGTATGGCATTTCACATGAAAGCTGTCGTTTAAATTGTGTGCATATTGACTGCAGATTGGTGACAGTAATGTAACACCAGACTAATGATTCACTGTCTGAGCTGTTGTTCACGCTCCAATAAGTCTGCAGCACTGATAGCTGACAGTTCACATACTATTCCCATGTCAAAGACCAAGCATGTTTTCTCCTGTTTTTTTTGTTTGTTTCTGTGACAGACATTGAGTCAGTGTGACTAAGCCTTAGTTTATGAAATACAGTGCCAGTGAAGACACTTTTCACTTCCCTTCATACTCATAAATTTGGCCCTATCCATTGGAAACCTGCTTCGCTTGGATTTCCTGCCAAATATGAGAAACACCTGGATATCTTGTCTCTGTTTCACTTGCGCTCTTCCTCACACACAAAAGCATGTGAATGTTGCAAAAAATCTCTGATTACTTGTTTTCTGCTTGAAAACATGAGAGTCAGTCACGTACATTACCTCACTAATCCATATACATTACCCCGCTCTCCCTTTTTTATGTGACGTTTACCAAAAGAACAAAAATCCATCACTGTGTGTGTTCTCAGGAATACTTAATGCAGATTAGTGTCCATGCTTCATTCAGGAGTGTGCAGATCAGCCTGTGTACCCATGTGAACACATTAGCCTATTGAATATGTACTGCATGTGCTGAATATGCAAACAAGCTCAAGAACTATTAATAACCTGGTGTGTCAGAAAACGTGAGATTTGGGCTGTCAGGCCAAGAGACACATTTATTCACCGCTGGAGAATGCAGACTTTTAAGTCTTTTTGCAGACATATTAGTGCAGTGTGTGTGTGTGTGTGTGTGTGTGTCTGTGTGTGTGTTAGTCAGTGAGACAGGTCAAAGTCTGGGATATTTATTGAGCAGACTCTTGTCCAAACCCCTTTTAAAATGTCATCTGTCTTGAAGTATTACATAAATTATTAAACATTCACACTCAAATATTCTGAAATGCTCTGTGTAGTTGAATTGATTAACTACTTGAATAACTTATCAGCAACAAATAAAACACTGACAGTTAGTTGCTTGATGTGTAAATCAGAGATTTTTAGTGTATATGGAGCACTAGTCATGTTATAACAATTGCTCCGATTTGTGAAGTTGTGATGTTATGAGTTGTGGCGGAATGTGAGAAAATGAGGCAATCCATTAATGACTCAGAGATCGTTTGTGAAGATTAGTACGGCAGAGAAGTGTAGAAGCTCGGGGCGGGTTTGTGGGCGTGGATTACAAGAAAGTTGAGCCAGCTTCAGAGGAGAGGGTGATGTCAGGTGACGCCAGGGTTCAGAGGAGAGGGTGATGTCAGGTGACATACGGTATAGTTGAGTTTGCATGATCATGGGGCGCATATCTCCGGCAGAGCCCCTTTTCTTGTACTTGTAGTTTCCTACTGTGGCGTGACACAAAGCCGCAGCCTCATTCGTAGCTGCATTATTCATCCTGAAGGAGTCCATCTCTGACTCTGCATTTTCTTTCTGCTGCAGCTCTGTGACTCTGCAGAAAGAGGGGGAAGAGTGGGAATACTGGATACTTCCAATTATCCATAGCAACACATGCAATCTGACTCGAGTCATGATTTTTTTAATGTTGTGTTTTAGATTAGTTAAAGCCCAAAAGCAGTCAAAGTCTAGTGCTAGGACTTCACTAGATCTTAATGAATGCTTACCGACCTTCATAAATCACTTGTCCCATCAAATCAAGGTTATAATGGAGCTTTATGTCTTGCAATATGTTCCTGGCATCAGCAGACTTTTATGTGATGACTGACACATCAAAAGGGACTTTATCCTGCTGTATCCTACTGCAGCAAAGCTCTCCAAAGCCTGTCCCCTCCACAGTCTGCCTGTCCACTGGTGAATCCCCCCACATTTTGACCTACATGTGGAGGCGTACTGCAGCCAGGAAGTGAGAGGGATGCTACTACTATCAAGAATGCAGAGAATTCTCATGAAGCCCCTGGCAAAGGCCGCACCCATTACAGAGAGCACACAGACACACATCTGCACAGATTACAGAGTAATCATATTGTAATCTGTCTGTCTTCACACACACACACAAGCACAGTTTTGAATGCCTTTATCAAAATTAATAATAGTTTACGAGTCACTTTTCACTCCCATGATCTTAAACACATAGCTCATGTGTAAAAGTAAAGTAAATTCTACATGTCGAGTATTAATGGAAACCAGCCCTTCTAATTTTAAAGAGTTATTTAGATGATCTCTTCCTGTTTACATCTTTGTTTATGCACCTCCATAACTTTATCCCTCTCTCTCTCCCTCTCTCTTTTAATCTCTTTTCCCGGATTTAGGACTACTTCTATCCCAAGTATTTAAGTAAGTTGTGATTCTGGCTCAAAACCCTTCATCTATGGTGATAATACCTGTTTTTCCTGATTATATGTGTGTAATCTCTTCGCTTTCATATTTCTCTTATTTCTGTCCAGGCTGTTTGGATAAGTTTGGAGATTCTGAAAAGAAGAAACAGGATCTGATCACATGTGTCCACAGTAAGTTTAATCTCCACTGATCTGCTTAGTGACATATCTTTTTCTCATAGTTCATTTCATATGCAGAGAGGGGGCACCTATTCTAGTCTAGGGCTGGGCTGCACTGCAGTATCACTGCTCTGCATCACACTCAGGCACAGACTCTCCATGTAGGGAAGCAGAGAGGCAGAAAGGTGAAAAGGTGTTGAAATTCTTTGGCAGCTCTGGTCAGTTTTTGCAGCCTAATGAACATAATTGATCACCTGCTTTAGAAATAGCCTGATTTTTTTTTATATGTGCGTGAATCCAGGTATTTATGACTAACATTGCAGCACTTTTGCTACAGTGATGCCGCACATTGGTGAATGAGCGACACACCCTCTATCGTCACACACTCGCTCATTCGCTCACTGGGTGAATGCACCAGCTTCTCTGAGCTGACTGAGCGGAGGAGTGATGTGGAAAAAAGGTCTGACGTGAGCGGAGCACAGCATTTCTGCTGCATCAGGATACAACAAACCTCAAGCAACCTGGCTTTACTGCTATTGGCTGAGTAGCCTCGTGGGAGTTTCCATGACTCAGCCTCAGAATCGTGGTACTTAAAGATACGGCAGCCCCCCCCCCCCTTTTTTTTTTTATCAGCCTGTCAGCACACCGCTTGTCTCACCATTTTTATCTCTCTTTCTATCGCTGCAAATCTGCCCATCAGTTTCCTGTCTCATTGTGATAAATTATGGGTGGGTTACTTACATTAAAGCAGATTATGACATTCCAGTATTTCCATTTGTGGGATGTTATAGAAAGACAGGCACCATTAGATAGTTTTTGGTTTCCATATTTCCAGAATATCAAAGGCTGATAGTGTTATCTTCCATTTGCCCGTGTCTGCAAACTGTAGTCTCAAGTGTTTTTGTGTATTGTTCTGCAGAAAAATAGAATCATTAAAAACACATTTTCCTAATTGTTCACATATACGTGGCATCAATTGTTGCTGCTATATAAATTCTGGAGGGCCTGTCTGAATTAAAGTTGTGGTTACTGTCAGCGCGGGTGGGCCACAGGGTGCGCTTTATTAGGTGAAATTACATTCAGACGTGCTGTTAAGAGACCTGTGAAACTCTTAAGTGGAGGAAATGAGCGAAGCTACAGTGGTTACCCCCTGCCTACTGATAGACCACATCACATCACTAACCAGGAGCCTGAGCTAAGTTGTTTGGGTTTATTCAAGACTGCGTGTTCCTTACGCAGAATGTAGGAATGCATATCTAGATGTATGATACAGATATGTTTCAGTTCACTGCAGCTGCGTTGTTTCTTTCTGAAAGCGGATGTTTACTAGTCTTCAGCACTGTTTACATATGTCTACAGACCCTGAAGTAGATAATTACGCATTACTTAACGCAAATGAAGACAGAAACTCAAGATGTAGTTTTCATTTTAAACATTTTGTTCCTTAAGCAGCTGCATCCTGCTAAGCTTCTCTGTAAAATGTTAACTTTCAAGTGTTTGTACTTATAGTGTGCTTCATTTAATCAGTATTTCTTTTCACAAATGTACAAAAGGTTAGATTACAACTTTTACCAATTCGAAATTGGCTAGAAAGTGACACATAGATGAATATAAACAGTCTCTTAGTTCACATTATGACCACAAGTCAGTGCCTTAATTTATTATTAGGTTAATTATTGGCCAATATAATAAGATGACTTCACACTTAATAAATTTAACCTCATGATGCAATTTTAATGTATTTCCAGTCCTGACAACTTATTGTGAGTTCTCTTGAGATTGCTCGTAGTTATTTGTATTTATATACCCTAGAATTGCAGATATTCCTGATTATCCTTAGACCCTCCATATTCAGTGTGTTTGATTTACATTTAGTGATTTTTGCTCTTTCTAAATGATATAAGTACTTTAAATAAAAGAACAAACAGTAACTTAACTCATCTGGAACTTGTGATTTAAACTGATTGCTGCAGCATCCAGCACCCATGTGTAGTGTAGATTTATTGTCGTTATTGATCTGCTGTCACTATACAAGAGTAAAACTGCTGATATACATTCAATCACAATAAGTGATCACAGTGTATATCAGCAGTTGACATTACAATACAGTGTTTATGTTGTATGAATTGTAATTTACAACACATCAGCCTGGGAAAAATGTGAAAGTTGTGACTTTGTATTGCACATGAGAGCTTANACCCCCCCCCCCCCCCCCCCCCCATGTTTTTCCAGGCACTGTCCTTTTCTCTCTCTGAACTCCAGCATGCAACATGCCCAGACTTGTCAAAGCAGTGAAACTCCACTGCTGGGAAAAGGAAATTGTATGAGGAGAGAAAAGATTTGCACGTGTGCTCAATTACACAGGCCGAGAGTGAAAGTAACGGCCTAAGTAAAAAATATTTTGGAGTAAAATTGGACAAACAGTTAAATATCCATTTGATCTTGAGCCAGAGGACAGGTATGCTGGGATGGACTGAATTAGGGCATATGGCAGGAGAGCTTAGCCAGCATTAGGCTATTTATATTGAACTCCTGATATGCACAATATAAGAGATGCCCTTCCTCTGTCTGGTATACAGTTACACTCACTGTTTGAATGCACTGCACACACACACCTCATTTTAAAGCTATAATCCTGCTTCTTTCTCTGCGTGTGTCTCTTCTTCCCACAACTAGATATTCCAGACCAGTGTTCTCCTTCTCCGTGTCATGTCAGAGGTACTGTGCGCTGTGAGGACAAAAAGGGCGACTTCCTCTGTCATTGTTTTACAGGTTGGATGGGAGCCAAATGTGAAAAAGGTAACATCATCACTAAGAGAGAGGGGGTAAAGCTAGTCACTGTGTTAGAGTTCTGTAGAGGTTAAATTTTTTTGCACAGTCATCTGGTGTTGGATCCAGCATCTTTGGCAAGGAGTCCTCTGTGACCTTGACTCTGACAGCTGTCTCCTGGCCTGGGACACGGTTGATCAGGCTTTCCATTGCTTTCATGAGTCATACAGTGCATTTGTTTATCACTGTTTATCATTATCTTGGTGCTGAAATCAGTTTGAACTCAAATTCTGTTTTGTATGTTTTATCTGTTAACATGTTTTGTTTTTAATAAGCAAGCCTTACGGTTGTTGTTGCTGGTGCTGTCATTAACGATGTGTGGCCAACATGTCGGGTCAATATGAACTTAATGTACGGGAACTCCGGTCACAGAGTCCACAACAGGAATCCACGTGTCTCTTTGGAGGCGAAAGCTAGTTACTATGTATGAATATGAGGGAAAGGTTACATGCTTTATGAAAGAGTTAGACCAAGGGTTCCACTTTTAGAGGGGAAATATAACAAATATTAAGTGTATAAACTGGAACTGGAAAACACACATAATTTTTACGCACACACACAAACACACACACTGTGAGGGAGAGGGAACATGCTTCTCTGATTTATGGCACAGCTACCATTCCACACATTTCCACTGTGACTCATCCTGCCACCTTACTGTGAGAGGAAATCAAAACAGATTCAGTTTGACTTGGTCTGAGCCTTTTCCACTTGACGACCGCACTCCTCCTAAACACTGAGCTGTAACACTCGGCCGCGATGACGTAGTGAATCAGTTATTTCTAAGGCTTTTAACAAAGTGCAAATGTATAGGGCTTTTCAAACAGTCTTAAATTTTTGTATTTAGCATTGGAAAAAAATCAGTACAGGTTAATTTTGAGTACAACCTCGACACAAGCCAAACAGTCTAATACTGTACACAGCCTATGATGATGATTTTCCTGTGCTCATGTCATGCTGTACCACCCTCCTATTTGCAGATGTCGACGAGTGCAGCAAGAGAAATGGAGGGTGTGACCATCAGTGCAACAACACTATGGGCAGTTACCGCTGCTCCTGTTACCAAGGCTATATGTTGGTAGGACGCCATATTTGTAATGGTGAGCAGCAAGACATAGATGCATGTTGTCTAATGTTTGAAGTCACTAACTGTAAAAAAGAAAACTTCACATCAATGGTGGTTTGTTCTGACTGGCAACATTTATTTTTATCTTTGTGAGTCTGAGAAGAACAAATATTTTAGTTGAGAAAAATGCAAAAAAATAAAAAATAAACAAAAAAACTTGAAGCTAGAAGAAACACTAGCAAGTACAAAATGACAAACTGTTCCATACTGTACAAGTAGCAAATGTTGCCAGCTTTGATGTATGGAGGCATTAAAATGAATTGAATTATCATTAAAACCACATTCTGTGTTTCCACAGACATGAGATGTGCATAAAATCATAATAAAGTCAACTTGAAATTTCCTTTAGTACAGACATTAAAAGTGTGTCTTAGATTTATTATAACCTTAATATAAGTGGGGTGTAGCTTCAATGAAGTGTTGGAACAAGCAGGCATATAAGCTATATATTCACTTTTTTCATACAGTATGGAAAAAATTATCTAATTTTGAAGCTGCACTTGGGGAAGTTTAATATAAAGATCAATTTTAATTGCATTAGCCCTGAAGCTGGTTTTAGTTTTCCTCTCTGTAATAATCTCTATGAAAAGTAAATCAAACACAAGCTGTGATTGTTCCTCTCTCTGTGTTTTTCTGACATATTTTAGTGAGTGAACCTAATGGCAACCGGCCCTCCAGTTGACAAGTTTTCGTGGTGTTTTAACTGATGATAAAACACTGTCACTGCTGATTGGCTAATACACTTTGATCTATTTTACAGATATCAATGAGTGTGAAGATGAAAGTGTATGTGGAACAGGACGGTGTGAGAATAAGGAGGGTGACTATGACTGCCTGTGTGACACCGGCTATATTTATGACAATGAAACCAAGAGCTGTGTTGGTAAGTGTGTCTCCCGTATACACACACACACTTCATCCTCAGCAGGAATTGATACAGCTGTGGTCTGGGGTCAGGAAAGGAATGTAAAGACATTCAGAGAAATTCTTAATAAGTAGGTAACAGGTCAGTGTCGGGGCCGTCCAGTCTGTCTCCATGTCTGTAGAAAAAGTCATCTCAGGAGCGAAATACTCATCCTGTGAGTTTCTAGAAGGACTTTTTTGCAGTAGTCAGTTATGACAAATCCAGAAGACATAACATACATTTACTTGCTAGGTAAATATGTGAATAATGTTTTAAGCATCCAGTGATCTAAATAAACAGTTTGACAGTCATCTCCACTATCTCAAGCGTGCTGCCAAGCCAAACAAGTAGCCTCAGACCTCAATAAATGCACTTAAGAACTCAAGATTTACAATTCTGACCTTGTATTTGTTAAACAAATTTGATCCCATGTTTTTCCTTAAGTTACTGTAAGAGGCATTAAGCAACAGGTTAAAAACTGCTTTTATACATAAGGAATGAAATGATTTCCAGTGATAAAGCCAAAAATAGCAGTCATGGTATAATAATATGATAAGATATAACCACAGATATAACCACAACATGAAATTTGTTGGCAACAACAAGAAAAAAATAGTTCACAGACTTAAACTGCAGTCATTAATCACTCATGTTATTCCTGGTTTTTCTCTTGTGTGGAAACCAGACTTTTCATAACCTCAAAGTACCCCCTTAGAGAATTAACATTTATTATAGCCAAACTAGTCCTTGCCATGTAAGGTTATATATGAAGTTGAAAAGACACAACCCAGTCAACGTCAAAGACCACTTGTCTCAAGTGTTGTTTGCATTCCTTGACATGTTGACAGGAAAGACATGAGATTTTATTTTCAGTTTCATGCTACTGATATTTTTTTTTTAGATCAGTAGAATTCTTCACTGATGGGACTATGATAATTTCACAATATTTTCCTGATCTCACTGCTGCTCTATAACACTTTATACACTGTTTTTATTTAACCTCTTTAATTTCTTTGACCTTCTCTCTCATTTGTCAGATGTGGATGAGTGTGAGGCGAGAGTGTGTGCAGAGGAGTGTCTGAACACTCCGGGGAGTTTCCGTTGTTACTGCGATGGACGTCAGGGCATGAAGCTGGGCCAGGACCTCCGGAGCTGTAAGGTGAAACACATTAATTGTGACAGTTATTATTAACCCATTTCATAGTCCAGCTTATGTGATTTCATTCTAGATATCATCTTGAATGAGTCATGTTGCAGCTTCTCTGGTTCCCATGACAGTGGTTAACATGTGTTATCTGCTTGTCTGTCCTCCTTCAGCCTATAACTCCCTGTGTATCACCATCGCTGAAGAGAAACTCTCGCTCCCTTTACCTGGGCCGCATGTTCAGCGGTGTCCCAGTGGTGAGGCTGCGCTTCCGCAGGAAGATACAAACTGGGTGAGAATTATAATGAATTAGAGTTACAGCAATTGCAATTGTCTTAACAGAGTTCGGATTTTTCAAAAGTCTGACCTGCCGATTCTTTCTTTGAAAGAGCTGTAATTTACAACACACAGCTATAATTTTTCTTTAATGGAACATTGATGATGAACTTTGAAGTTAATTTTTTTTAATATATATTTTTTTTGGCACAGGCACCTTTTATTGTAAAGTTGGTAGACAGGAAATGGGAAAGAGAGGG
>JANJYP010235027.1:0-10175 GCA_024605115.1 Rastrelliger brachysoma | reverse complement strand
CATGTTGTTTGGTCTGTTGTCATGATTCTTGTGAATTAAAGTTTTGTTTTTCCTTTTGATTTGAAATGTCACTCTGCTGCTACTACAAATATACTGTAATAACCACTTAACATTTGACTTAAGGATCTGCTCTGATGCCAAAATGAAATGTCTGATCGCAAGTTTATGACCTGATTAAAAAATGAATATGTAATTAATTTGTTCAGATGTTTGACCATTGCTGTGGCTGCAGTAAACTCCTCAGTGTGGCACAACTCAGGAGTTTATTGCAGCTACTAAAATGGACTGAGACAGTAGACAGCTACACTACCTGTATACTATAATACTAATACTGTAATATAATACTATCATTTATTTTCTTGTGACATTAACAGTGAAGACCTATTGCATGTTAAGTTGTTATTCCTACTTTTACTCTCAGATTTACATACTAAAAGCAGTAAAACATCTGTTTGATGACATTCATGATGCTTGTTCTTTTTTAGACAAGTATATAAGCAAATAGAGATTGAGTATATAACATGGATGATGGAGACTACAACTGTAACATATAAATGTAATTTGGTGTAGATAAATATAGCTTTTGGCTGTATCTATAGTGTTTGTGTTTTCATCTGAATGTGCATGTGGAGGTACATTTTATACTTGTGTTATTTTTGGGTAAAGCTGACCTTGGGGAAGCGATCCTTGTAGACATGGTTCATCATCACTATTTCATTGTCATAGCAGGATGGAGAGCGCCCCGGGCTGAGGAGAGACAAACACAGAGTGTAGCAGTGTAATATGCAATAGTGACTGAGAAAATCAAAGAAGGCAGGACTGAGTCAGGCATGAGAAGGTAGCCGGTGAGACAGAAAACGAGAGAGAGGCAATTTTATATTTTTCACTTGAATGAAGGAATAATTCAGTGCTTGCACACATGTCCATCCTATTAGTATATTATGGTAATTGGTCGCTCAGAAATTCAGTACACTTAAATTCAGTACATTTAATGGATCCGGTGTCTTTCTTGTATGTCATCCCATACTAGTCCATCACAAGCACGGTATAGATGTCAGAAAGAAGCACCCACATGTTCAAATAAGGCAAAGCCAAATTGACATGGAGTAAAATTACGGTATTACAGTTAAATGGATATTCACAAAGGGAGAACATAAAATATATCTTGTGGGAAAACATTTTTCTGTTGAGCCCTACAGAATGATGTAATATGAGGAGTGATAATGAGGTGTGTCAAGGTACACAATAAGAACATTCTGTATACATAAGACACATATTATCTAGGCCAACGACTGCTGAGGAGCTTAATATGAAAACTGAATAAGTACTGACGTGTTGTATGTAGTTAGGGCATGTTGCATCCAGAGGGGAGGCTATAATAGGTGTGGTTGGTGTGAGCATACACCAGAGACTCCTGCTAATAGACAAGCTGCTACACTCTGGAGAGGCACAAAGCACTGGAGGGTGGACTGACACTGATATAATAATAGTGATGGAAGTAACATTTACTCAGTTCAAGTGCTACAATTATTCTTCTACCTCCTGATTCTACTTCACTAAATTTTATTTTTACAGGGTAAATTTATACTTACAGTAACAGGGTAGTTTCCAGGTAACAATTTTGCAAACAAAACATATTATCAGATTTTAAAATATAATGCCATATACTCAGCAACCCCGCTATTTGTCTTATCAGTTAAAGAATAGTACAGCCAGGTTTCTGTGTTTTTTCTTATTGTTAGCAATTCTAAAAATATATACCAAAACCAACAAGATAATATAGTTCTGTATTGGTTGGCTTGTCCAGTGCACTTGTGATTCAACAAGCCATCAAATGGGACTAATTTAAANTGTTATTTTGAGTGTGGATAGAGCAGTTACAATGCAGAGCTCTGATATGAACTCCCTTAAAAAACAAGCATTTCAAAAGTTGTTTGCTTGTCGCCTTGACCTGACAATGCATGAATATAGGCTTTTAAGAAATCAGCATCATGATGTATTATTATTTCAGCATTCTTATTATGCAATTAAATCACAGTAAAATCTAAGACTGAGCCCTGTCACTCAACGTAACCACGCCCCAAAACTTTAAGCCTTAATAACATTAAAACGGTCGTGGTACAAAAAAAAATCAACTCCCCCAGAGTGTTCACGGAGGGGGAAACTGTCGGTAGAGGCCAAAAGAAAAAAATGTCCCAGGCATGGGAGTGAATGGAGAATTGCTCACTTCTGCACCCAGACCCCAGCAGCAGCCGAGGAACTGCAGTTTTGTTTGTTTTTTTAACACGGAAGTGAGCTTCACGGGTAAAACCCACAATTCCCCCCTTGGCTCTGACCTGAGGCTCCGAGAGCGAGGGCGGACGTGAGGCGAGCGTCGGCCCCCGTCATCATCCGTAATGCTCTCTGTGCTGCCAAAGTGCTTGGACAGGAAGTGCAACTCGTCCATGGTGGGCTGGAAGGGCAGCTGGTGCAGACGCTCCTGGGATGAGCTGGATGACTGCAGAGAGAGAGACCATAGATGTGAAGAGCGGATGAGGTCAAAAAGTCAAATGCTCTTTATTGTTTAATGCCTCTGTTGCATCTACTTCCACATCGATAGTTTAAAAAAATAGAAACCCAGTTATAGTCTGTGGATATTCTCATTCGTCCAGGTCATATTATTTCAGGCAAAAGTTGAATCAAATTCAACTGGACTTATATTTGTCATGAAGACGTTTCACCTCTTATCCAAGCGGCTTCATCAGTTCCAACGCATCAGTCTGACTAGTCACCACTAGTCTGACACACAGTGGAGTATGACCCAGGTTTTTAACCTCTGTGAAAGTGACCACCCACCACTCTCCTAGAACAATATTTCATTAGTGGAGTTTCACAGGACCATTGTTTGATGCTATATGACACAAAATAAGTTTAAATTACCTGTCCAAAACAAAATGTTAGAGAGCTATGGCATTAGCCCAGATTAGTGCTAGCCTAGCCTAGCCTTACCTTGGAGCAGCTTCTTTATTTTCCTGACATTTAGCTGGAAGTGGGGCCTTCACACTGTTTGATCCATTGAAGACATCGCTCCTGTCGTGTTTTGGGCTTTGGGAAGAGAAAGAACACGATTCCCCCAGCCAAACTCTTGGGGTACCCACTGTCAGACTAGACACATTTTGCTTGTCTAAGGTCTGCAGGTCCGCAGTAACGGTTGCTAGGATACATGATTGAACAATGATCATTTGGGGTGGCAGGGTTTTGCGAAAGGTCAATTGGAGGTGTACAAAAAACACAAATTTGTGCCTTTCCAATCTCCCACCACAACTTCAAAAAAACAAAATCAAACCAAAAACTCACAATCCAAAGCAGCTTTCTCTCCTGGGCTGAGCTGTGGAAGCCCCTCCGAGAGCTTATCCTGTGACACTGGTGGAGGATCTTTCCTCTGCATTTTCTACAGGCTGCAACTGTTTTCCACTAGCCTACCATCAGGCCGCAAAGTGCACTGGCTCTCAGCAGTCACAAAAGCATGGCCTACTGCTTCTCAAGAGTAGCCTCCTCCTTTCACAAGGCACCGCTGCTGCAGCATTACAATCTGCCTCAGGTTCAGCACCGGAAGTGGCTCCCACTGTGGGTCTGGCATTGGGTTCTACACAAGCAGAGCCCTCAGCCACCTCACCTAAATGAGCCTCCACCTGCTGTTTGTGAGGACATGCGAAGGGCTTGTGTCCCACATCTCCACTCTCTGGCATAGGCCTACAAGATCCTTCCCAGTGCTTTACTCAAAATGACACCTCTAGTGTTTGTGCAGGGAAATCTAAAAACATGAAGACCTGCCGTCTCAAAGATTGCACAGTTTAGGATCTTTACAGAGTGTAACAGTGGAATACCAGATATAGTCATCTGTGTGGAGGGCACTAACAACATGGAGACCTGCACAAACAAGTCCAGGATAAACACACCACTCTCAATCAGCTGATCAACACACAGCTCATCTTTCAGAAAGACAACCACTGCCTTATTCATGTCCTACCTGCAGCTGCTCACCATCAGCCAGCAGCAACTCTTCCACGGTAATGGAGGTATCTGGCGGGACTATCCGCACTCCCTGCAGAATAGACGGAGGTGGCGTCTCGGAGGAGAGGAGGAGTAGGGGAGGAGAAAACCAGTTCAAACCTCCACACCACTCTCACGTCCACCACTGCCACTTATACTGACACCCACCAGAAACAAAAGGAGAGGAGAGGAGAGGAGAGAGAAGAAGGTGTACTATGATGTGAGTGGGTGGGTGGAAAAAACTGAAATAAAGAGTAACCAACTTAAAAAAAAAAGGAAGAAAAAAAAGAGAGGCGTAGAAACAGGAAAATATCCAGCAGGAGTACGTGTAGGAGGGCAAAAAAGAATAATGAGAAAAACAGAGGAAAAAGACTACAGGGAACGAAAGAGTCACTTCATGTAAAAGTTGCCTTAAGTGTTGGCTGCCTCAGGGGGTTAATGGCAGCACTATGCAGTCTAAAACAAAATACTTTTCTTCAGTGCAGGAAAAAATTCAGTCAAGATCAATGGGAAGCTTAATGAACACATCTTCCAACGGGACAACACAGTTGGCTTTGGCCGCACAACGATTTCTACCATAAAAATCCATTAAAAACTCCATTCAAGTTTCAGCCACTTGCAAACTGCAGAAAGCAATGAAATGTTATGAATGCAGCAGGTCCAGTCCAAATCAATTAAGAAGTTCCCTGGAGATAGAAGAAGCTTCGAGCCTGAGGAAAATGCCATTGGATATGATGACTGTCATGGATGAAAACTTGCTCTTATCTGTCTCACTCCTTTCAGGAACTTTGTAGTTTTCTTCCTTCTTCCTCTACCTTTCACCCTCACCTTCAGCTGTTTACATTTCACACATTTTCTACAGCTTTTCTGCATAAATTTGCTTCATACCTACCTCTTCAAGTAGGAAATCCCTCCACACACCCCCCTCTCGTTCCTTTCATCTGCTCTGTTCAGTATGCAAGGTTTCTGCTGTAACTAATCAAGCGAGTAATGGCTCATGTAAGAACCAGTCGAGCACTGAAACCTGACAGGAATGGAGGCGGGACCAGCGGGTGATGGAGGTGGAGAGGAGTATGGGGAGACTCAGCAACCTCATCTACTAGTAGAAAGAGATGATGAGTAGCTTCCAGTGTGCTGTGTACAAGAGAGGCAGTCAATGAAAAAAATGATGCGTGAAGAGCAGCAAAGATGCAGGCGAGGTGATTGGGCTCAGACATATAGGGGAAATGGATTATGAGACAACACCTCTCTTTCACTGGAGCATTGCACACATTAAGGTCCACTTCTCAAATGGACTATTTATTTACTCAGTGGAACTTGGCAGTGTTCATTTCTTCGAGTAATCTCTTATGTTCCAAACATCTTTCACTCAGACAAAGTGAGCATTGTTATTATCTCTCTGCTTGTTTCTAAACAGGTTTCACATTGCCTACACTTGTTTTTATTTGTCTATGTTGCCCCTCTTTATCATCCATCTCTCCTTCTCTGGGGATGAAGTGATGGATAAAGAAATAGTCACTAAAGCGTTCTGTGACTGCAAGGTAGAAATGTAGATTGGTTACATTTTATTTCAATTATCCTTGCTCCACTTTTTTCCAGAAAGGCCAAATCATCAGCCACAGATAAATCAGGTCGATAATATCTTAGCAACTGATTAAATATTTTTAGTTCTGCTTTGCATGTGATGTATGTTCCTAAATGCTTTAGATCGCTGGCTTAGACTTGGAGCAACACATACAAATTTGGAGATACAGTACACGCAGGGGTATGTGTGTTTGTGTATGCATGGTGTTTAGCTGCTAGCTTGCCATGTAATCATTTCAAAGCAAAACCAAACAAAAGTAGAACATGCAACTTCAGAACATGAATTTATAAGCAGCATAGCGGGTGCTGATTTTATGCATGAAAATATATGCACATAAATTATTTGAGTGAGATGCATATTCATGCCCAAAAAAACAATCTCATCTATTTGGCAATGGATGAAAAATGTAAAATACAGTTTTGTGTGTTATTTTCATGACTCTTAATAAGTGACAGTGAAAACCAACACACTTAAAATCCTCATCACACTTTGGATAAGATAACATGAAGGAACCTATTTGAAAACAGCATAATCATCACAGAAGATTTTACTTCAGGGGACTTTACAGGAAGCGACTGCTTCACTGTGGTGTGTAGTTTGATAGCAACATGTTTTATGGTACAGGGACACACATAGTCAGTTCTATCCTGCATTTGAGAAGAGATAAGATGCAGTGGTTGCTGTGACTACAATTATATCTAGTGTAGATAATCATGTCATCCTTTTAAAGGATAGATTCAATATTAAACAATAAGCACTTTGAGCTTTGAGTATGTTGCTTTCCTCTCCTTTAAACCTCCTAAACTGGGTCTTACCGTTGAACTAGGTGTATTGGTGCCATAGCCTGAGGACGGTAGAGAAGCCAGGGACCATCTACGTCCATCAGCCCTAAGAGAAAATTATAAAAGTGAAAAAAGGATAAAATATGTTAGAATCAAAAAGTCTGAATGTTGCTTTTCTCCATCTCCTTTGCCAATATCAGATTCAGTTTTCACCTTTCCAAACACCATACTGTGCAGATATACTGAAGCAATCCCACAATATTTATTTCCTATCAATCTCTTCAATTTCAGTTTTGCTCCTTTTATTATGTTCTTCTCTCAGGCCTCTTCTGGCCATCCCAGAATCTGACACATTCCCTGAGTGAGTGATGGGGGTTATACATTTAGTCAAAAATCTGCCACCACTACTCATTTATCTCAGTCTATTTGAAGTGTAGGACAAAGACCAGACATGGCATGCAGTATATATATGCATGTATGTGAGAGGTTGGGTTGGTGTGTTCCCCAAAGAGTTCCATTGTGTATGTATGTATGTGAAAAAATAATCCTGACAACAATTTTACTCAACTACTCCACACCATTCTTATAAAGTTGCAAGTGTGACTTCTGTGAATTAAGGAGAGATTCCAACCTTCTTGAAGAGGCAAAGGAAAAGTGGGCAGGTCCACTTGGTGAGAAGTTGCGTGGGCTGTCCAGTGGACTGCTTCCTAATACAACACATAAATACAAAACAGACACTTATTAAAGTTATAGGGCAGGATCATAATACTGTAATAATAAAGTTTATATGTGTAGAAGTGACTTTCAAAAATAATGTTACAAAGTGCTTTACACACAATAAAAAACACTGGGCTAAAGGAATGAAATCAAAAGATGTAAAAAAGCAGATCAGTCAAAAATCTACTGAGATTTTATGTCCCTATGCACCCAACAGTTGTTGTGCTTCCTCCTGCAAGAAAACACTGATCCCTGCAGTTTACAGTTTACTCTGTCCTCTTGAGGCAAACAAAGCTATAAAACTCCAGTGTTAGAAAGTGAAAAAAATGATTTATGAAAACATTGAGCTTCTGATTACAACATGCAATGAGAAAAAACAAAAAACAGTTAAACTACAGAATAGTTGTGTTGCAAATGGGATTTTTCATGTCTGTATTTTGAATAGTATGTGTATTTTTAATCCCATTTTAAAAGTTATGAATTTCTATCCATAACTTCAACATACTGACCTATGTGTCCAGGCAGTGGAGAGTGCGGCCGTGGCAGCGTGGGGGATGTACTAGTCAGGATGAGGCTTTTCCGGTTGCTGGTTCTGCAACTGGAACATATATGTGAATCACGTCAATATTTGCTTTCATCATATTAAAGGCTCCATCGATGCCGGAAAGATGATAGTTGGCACACACCACTCAGTGACCGCCCAGGTTAATGAATATACTGTGTCACTATTTGACTATGAGCTGTTACTTGTCACTCTGAGTGAATGTATAGCCTATAGTAGACTCTGCATGCTTTTATCTTGAGTACAGTGTGTCTCTTTGTGCCATAATATAAGACTTTATTGACATCAGCCCACCCACAAGGAAGCAACAAAGATTTTTAATTTCCTCCAGGTCCAGCCCCATGGCGACTGCTACCATGAAATATAATGGCAGGGGTGATGAGGCGATGGAGGCACAGAGCGACAGATGGAGAGGGAGAAAAAAGCTGGGGAGGATGGGTATAGAGCATATCGAAGAACTGAAATTATTGAGCCATAAAGGTTTCACTTGCTGCTCCTGCTGCCACCAGTGGCTGTGTCTTTTAACAATTTCACACACACGCACGCACGCACACGCACACACTCTCTCTCTCACACACACACACACACACACACACACACACACACACACAGGGTTATTGTGTTACATAACAGCCCATAAAGTGGAAAGTGGATTTATTTCAGGTGTTATTTTCATGTATGGATTGGGTTTGCTCACAGGCCTTTAGTGTCTGTGTGCTTCGGTGGAGTGCCTGTCAGGCCAGATTTTACAGAGCTGAACCACATCTGACAAACAACAAGTTTACTCAGCGTTGCATCAGGAAGCACGCTCTTCTACAACTGTGCAGGAAGTGCAGCAAAATCAGAGAGGCGCAGCACATGCGAAAGTAAAAAATGCACAGTCACACAACACACATTGGTTACTTGATATATTTCAGTCTCTTGCAGTCCTCCCACTTCCTCCCTCAACCCCCTTTATCACAGCTTCTTTTTGATGTGAGTCTCTAACAGTTGTTTTCTAACTCTCTGAGACATCAAACCCCTGGCAGGATTTTATCAGTGGCAGTACGCCTCTGTGGGCACAAGCTGAAGGAGAGCTTGTACTCATCCTTGCAGAGCAGAGGAGGAGCATATTGAAATATTTAAGGGAAATGCATTAGCTTTGGACAGAGGGCTGGAAGTGGCTTAACGCCATCCTTCACTGTAGCTCTCAGAAGATGAGAACAGAGGAGGAGAGGAGGAGGAGGAAGGGAGGGAGGGAGGAGGCTGATGGCGGAGAGAGTAAAAAGAGAAAAACAAAAAAGACTGAAACTGATTTCCTTTCAGTCATTTTTTCCCTTCTTCTGTCATAGTTAAGCTCCTGTACCTGCCTACATTCTCCTTCCATTTCACTGAATACTTAACCTGTAGTCTTTCAAATTCATATTTTCTGTTTCTGCTGTTTCTCAATCAAAGGCTGGATCACTTGAGCATACGTTAGTCAGACTTCACTCTGGAGTGTAATCTTAGCTTTTGATTCATGATTCATTGCATCTACAGCAGCTCCACCAGCAAGTCATCAAATGGAAGTGATTCACAGGGAGTTGCAGTGCCTAACATTGCAAACCACATAGCATAGTGAATGGAGCTTAATCTTACCTGACTTGTTTCTGTGACGTTTTCTTATTGCTCATTATTGTCAGTCTCAATATGTCTCTTTAATATCTTTTGATAATTCATCAGTCACCTGTTTCTACTGCACATCCTTTCTACCCCTAACCCTCCCCCCGGTGTCCTGCTTTATTCTCATTCTGCTTACTCTTTCTTCAAATTCAACTCACTGAGCAAGGAATAAGTTAAATGTGCCTCAGTCAAGACAACTCATTATTCCTCTTTAAGGGTTATAGAGTTGACTAAACTACTAAAGACAGTACGAGAATGGAAAACTCAATGGGGCAAAGCAATCTAATCTCCCCACAAGTCTCTGGCAGCCACTACATTTTATAAAATTGTTATCTTAAATGAATTCTGTAAAAGGGCATCTTGCCCAAAGCATTTGTACAGTTAAAAAAAGGTTAAATAGGAGTGCTGCTCTTTACTCTATACTCCAGCAGCCAGCAACATATTTATCATCAGTAAAGGTCACATTAAGAGTCCTGCTACTTGTGCTCCTGCGAAAGCTATAAAGAGAGCACATATGATAGAAGCAGCAGGGGAAGAGATGATCCATCTGTGAACACTGTAATATCTGTTGTGTTCTCAGTGTATGCTGTTATTTTGTGATGAAGTGATCTGAACTTTACTCAACATGCCTTGTTGTCTATTAAGACTTCTGCTTCAATCTTTAATTTATTAAAGTGGAAGTGAGATTTGTGAGAGAAGAAAGAACATGTATTCTGAGGCATGAAAAAGTGGGAATTATACCAGTTACTCAGCAGTATATTGTGGCTACACTGCACGCTGGATTAGTTTTTTGCTTATATTGAATAAATTGATATAAAAATAAATGAAAGTAAAATAAGATACAGAATGTGTTATT
>JANJYP010234921.1:0-14033 GCA_024605115.1 Rastrelliger brachysoma | reverse complement strand
TCCACTTCTTGAATGTGGAACCTCAGTTTGTCATTATACAAGAGTGCGGTTATTTCTTACCTTTGCAACTGTGCCTCTGGTGTTAATCTTTGATCTTTAACAAAGCCATCAACGCCAGGTGAGTCAGGATTGGTGGAGCCGCTGCTGAGTCTGTCACTGCTCTCATAGCCTGACTCTGTCCTTTGAATGGTCCAAGTGTCACTACGCAGCAGCGTCTTGGGGCCACCTTTAAGTCTGCTGCCCCTTTGTTGGTTGGCCCTGCTCTCTGACTCCACAGAACTGTGGCTCTCAGTCTCATGCCGCTGGTCATCCTCATAAATCGTCATTAAACACTTCTGCTTCCGATCATCTCTGTTGCGAATACATTCACGCTCTTGATCTCGACTTTGCTCTGCATGCACCCATTGCTGTGATGAAGGCTTGCCGCGTCGAGGACTCTCATGTTGCTGTTGACGGCGTTGCTCCAGTTCATTCAACACACTATCCACGTTTAACACCTCTCGAATGGGTCTCCAAGTGGACTTAGTGGATTTATTGCGACTTCCTCCACTCCCACCTTTATCCCATTGCTCATGGCAACTATCTTGATCATAATGACTTGGGAACATGTTGTTCTTCTTTGTGTGCCCACTACCCTGTGTGCTGAGGGACTGTCCACGTTGCTCCTGAGACCCTCTGCTTGAATGGTTTGTTGCTTTCTCTGAACGTGACTGGCTTTTACATTTTTGATCCGCAGGATGACTCGGTCCATTCTCTGGAGGAGATGAAGATCTTGCATGTGCCATTTCTAAAGAAAGTGAACATGGATCATTTGTAGCAACTATTTCAGTCTTGTTCTTCTGGATTGTAGTTACAACACTGGCTGCATTTGTACATCTTTGTTTTTGCCTTGCCATTGTTCATTGTCCATCAAATTTACATAATGATTCAGACACAATGCTCTACCTTTGTGTTGGGACGGGTCAGTTCTTCGATGCCCTCTATCTTTTTTTGATTCACCTGGTCTCTGCAAACTCTCTGTGAAAGGTTCCTGTAATTTGTTTGGACTGCCAAGTGGATTTTTTACTGAGGAAAAAAAATTGAAATGGCTAATGAGTGGCTGCTCTACAATTCAGAAAGTTGAACTTCATGTTTTTTTTTGTTGTTGTTGCAGTATATACAGTAGTTGTCATTTAGCCCTAAATTTCCTTCATCTCCTTAAAGTAAATCTTGAGTGACATTTGAAAAAACAATCAGTATTATGTGACATGGAATGAATATATCTTTGATTGCTATACAACATGCAGTTATTTTGCATGAGGTTATTAGAAGAGCTATATCACTCTGCATCTTGTGCTGGGAAACAAATTTACGCTATTCATACAAGGTCATACTGTGCCGTGCACTGTTGCTTTAGATGCTGAGCTTCAGATACTTGGCCAGTTTACCATTTATTCATTACAAATTTCAGTGCTGCACACAGTAGTTGATTTTGTGACACACTCTCAGCTTCCTTCATGTTGCATATCGGGTGTGATACAAACTGAAAACTCTTGAAAACAAAAAAATGCCACTGCGTTATTAGTTTGTAAAAGTACACTGCTGCTGCCATATTCATTTCCCTCTGTAGTGAACAGACCTACAGTACATGCCAAACAATAATGTGTCATGTCCACCACATTTGTCACCTTTTCACACATTTCCTGTTTTATTTTGGTATTCACACTCCATTAGTATTAATTCACACTTCACTTGGTGTCACTTCCTAATCAGTGTACATGCATTTGTGTCCTCCACTTCTGTGCTCACGTTCATGACATGATGTTGACTATGCAAATGGTAAAATGGTAAATGCTACATTTCTATAGCGCTTTATCCAAAGCACTTTAGAATGTTTTTATGCCCACCTCNACCAAGCATGGTGCTGGTGCAACTATCGTGAGCAATTTAGGGTTCAGTATCTTGCTCAAGAATACTTGGGGATCAAACCTCCTGAGCCACAGCCATCTAAAACACCTGCCAAATTAGCAAAGCTGCTACGTTTTCAGCTTTATTGTTCTTTTAAATTAGACTGCTAATAAAACTTGTTCAACAAAAACATGCTGCAATACCAACTTTCTGCATGTTAAACTACTTTCTATAAAACTGTTTCCTTCTTTATATTGGATTTTAAACTGTTAGTGAATACTGCACTTCAAAAAAGATGCTTCGTATTTTACAGGTATGTAAAACACAACAGTACAACACTGTGAATAGGAAACAGGTGAGTGAATTGCTTAAACAAATACACGCATAATACTCTGCGCATCTGCACAGCTGCTGGATGTTACAACAGTGGTGAGTAAGCAGTGAGTAAGCTGTAGTATTATGGATTTTCAGATTTGTTCATGTAGTCTACTGCTGACATTTGAGTGGTTCCACTGAAAAAGGATACTAGATTTAGTACACTTAACACAACTGCCAAATAATTATGCAAAAGACACTTCATGATGTCGCCTGAAGTTAGAAAGAGACTCAGATTCTTAGTAATACAAGTATGACACCGCAAAAAGGTCGTCTTGGTTAGTGGGAGTTGTCATATGGACATGAAGAGACAGTGAAAAAAACTCACTACATGCTTTAGGGTGAATTATTATGACTTAAAAAAATGTAAACTTCAAAGAAAAACAACTAATTTTAGCAAAATTACGGTATAACAAATAATGCACAAAATACATTTCTATAAAATTGAATTTAAATCCTGAGACAAACAAAAAAATCAATTACTTACATTTATTTCCACACAACAAAAGTCCCATGCCAGTCAGAGTGTCTGGGCACCACACTAAAGCATAACAATCCATCTAAACTGGTGAGGCCACATTGCCAAAAAAAAAAAAAAAACATGCAAATAAATTGATGGAGGCAAACATTGGAAATATCTAGGGGAGGAGTGAGAACTGTACAGCAGGAGCATGGGTGCGCTTGGCCACAGGAACAGGGATTAGGCAGGGAGGCGTGGGTGGTAATCTGCGTGCAACAGAGGCATCATCCTCATGTCAAGTTCAAGCCAGCACACAGGGCGGGGCAATCTTTCTGTCTGCGGTTTAACAGCACTCTCTCTCAATCCCAGCACAAATCGTAACTGTAATTTATGGAGTGAAATCATTGTTGTCAAAAGTAATGGCATTGCTTTATGCTTAATGTCAATTAACAATACTTTCAGAAAAAAATGTCCATATGCTGAAAGATATTTTTCTTAAATTATATTAAACAAATTGAAATCTCTATCTTGCCTTCTTGTTGTTACTGCTATACAACTACTGTATATTGCTGCTTCATTTCACCTCAGGTTCCCTGTCACATAAGAAAAAAAATCATGACAGCAACTACCATCTGTTTTCAAAAAACTCTAACTGTCCATTATATGTATATGGTAACGATATATAGTATTGTCCATATAGGTGTTAATAAATGTGTGGTTTGGAGTCAGTGTGCAGCCAAACTCTTTTCATCTGAGATACTGTAATATCCAGGAGCCTTCCACCTACATCTGTTGTGAGTATCCCTGCACTACCTCTCAGACTTTCAACATCATCATCTGTGTTACTGAGGTACAGAGATATAAAAGTCTTTCCTCTATTTTTTAATTAAGGCTTAGCTGGTTTTTAAATGCTTTACTCAAGGTGTTTAAAATACTACAAAGATGAATCAATTATTAAAGTATACATGAAATGTGCATTAAAATATGGATTTATAATAGCTCTGCTGAAACACATATCATTATGCACACATGAAGCAATATTATATTTTATATATGTTAATCAGAATACTAAATATATTGGGTAATTTGAACCAAACCACAACTACAATTCAGTTATGGTAGTAGTAGTGGGATATAATATCAATTTAAAAAGTGCTAAAAATGCAAAGTGAAGGGCTGAAGGGTGCTATAGTTAGAATAGCAAGATAGCATTTATCCCAAGGTTCACAAAGATTGAGACGTTTTCATTAAGAAAGCACATTACCTCAAGCAGAAATAAATGAATAAATACGTTTTGATTCCTGGCAAATAGCTATGCTAATAATACTTGCCAATATATGTGCTGAAAAATTGAGCTCTCTAATTCAGCTGTCCAGCTCATGGACCTCTTTTTGCTTCCCTGTGTTGTCATGTTCTGCATGTAAAGCTTTCAACAAGTGAATAATTTAGTTAGCTGGATAAGGCAACTTGCTGTCCTGTTCATCTATGACTAAATGTATGTTTAGGAAGCAGTAATTTATTGAAAATAATACTGGATGAGCTGGAGGCCAAGTCCAATGTTTTTTTATTATATATTTATATTTTGAAATAATGTTAGACATCTTCAGTTTTAGTGTTAGGCATGCTAGTAAGAATTGTCTCACCCGTCACATCTCCATTTACTTGGGCTTTGTACCGGGGACACATAGTTGTTTGTCTTGGTGCATCTTCATTAGACACTGAAGTTCCCTCAGGGTTGGTGTAAAACAAAAGAAGTGGTTGAAAATGTCCCCTGATACATTTAGAGGCAACATCTTTCCATTTGGATCCAATCTGTGAAAAAGAAAAGAGTGATTTAAGAGCATGTAACATGCAGTAACAGGTAGCAGACTGAACAGGGTAAAGCAGATTAATAGCAGAGGTCCTAACCTCCTTTACAGTAGCATCATCAAAAAACATCCATTTTGAAGATTTTGTGTGATAGGCAAAGGCTGAGTAATGTTTACTGGAAAAACAGATCATCCCCACCAGATGTAGCTCACTCCGTTTGGCATTTTCATCAGTGACACGGTTAAAAAGCTGAAAGAGAGCAAATTAAGGCAAGTTTGATCTCCATATATTGCTCTTTGGCAGATGCTAAATCCTATGATAAAATCTATGTGTATATTTTTGGAAAGCCTGTCGATTTCTTTTATGAAAGATTACGTCAATGTAACCTGCATAGAATATTAAAAATAAAAGTCAGAAAATACCTAAGAATATGAGTGAGTGTTAGCAGCATAAATATTCATTCTCCCCATAGAAAGTGTTTAAAGATGATGTGAATGATGACACTGTTCTTGGGTCAGATCTTACCCCACACAGATTCAGACGTGGGCCAAGTGACCTGATGACATCATCTGTAAGATCAGACTGCTCAGCATCCCACACAAATCCTATAGTGACGATTTCTGGGCAGTTCATGAGTACACGACGGATCTTAATACTTTGACCACAGTCACTCTGGAAAGTATGAATAAAAACGTAGGTAGGCCTATATCAATACAGCTGTAAAGACAACAAAAACTTTTATTGCTATAGTTATCAAGAAGCACAGTTGTACAGTTTTCTTTTAAAGATGGACCTTTTTTGGGAAACATTCCCATTTGCTATCTACAGAGTTGATTAGGATGATTTCAACATTCATTTCTACGTGCGTTTAAGACAGAGGTACTTGACAATAATTTGCCCATCTTAATACACAGGTGAGAAGCAGGAGGTAACCACTAGACAATAATTTATTGTTTAATTTAATTATAATTTAATTAAAATAAGCAGTTAGCTAAGCCATTTCTATTTCTATCTCTGTGTCTTGACAAACAACAACTTGCTACATCTTTCATACTATACAGTTTCATAACTTTAACTCTCTTTCCATCACACATTGTCAAAACTAAAATAAAACCTTTAACTTAACATTTCAAAATGCCATAACAAGGACTCTTTCAAGGATATAAAAAGAGTCAGAGAGCATGTATCATCTGCACATCACA
Organism: Rastrelliger brachysoma; assembly: GCA_024605115.1. NCBI lineage: Eukaryota > Metazoa > Chordata > Actinopteri > Scombriformes > Scombridae > Rastrelliger > Rastrelliger brachysoma. The sequence continues at coordinate 8,300 of JANJYP010234921.1, read as the reverse complement.
TGATATTAAGTCAGAAATACAGCTTGCAATTTTCTGGAAGAATAATTAGTTGAGAGAACAGATCACTCAGCTTCAACAAACTGATGCACACTGAAGAGGAAGATGGCAACAGAAAATATAGATGAGAGAAAAACACTGGATAAGCCCTTACTGCTATTTATATCCTAACACTAGTCTGGCACCATCTCCTTCCGTCCGCTTCAAGTGCAGTGTCACATCAGAAAGCACAGAATGTACTCTGCATAGTTGCAAGAATCATTTTTGTGCCCATTTTACAGTAATGTGACAATTGCTTAGCTGAATAGTATGGTTGAATTATTTCTCAATAGTTGGCTGTGATGAATCAGCTGGTTGAATTCTGACAGGTGTTTTGGAAGATAAGACAGTGAAAGGTATTGAGATATGACTTTATAAGAAGACAATCACTATTATAATGAGTAATGACATTAAATCACATACCGGACAACTTCGGAGGTCACCTGTGTTGTTTGCTGCCTGCAGCAATTCTCCAAACATGTCTGACCTCAGCCTCTCGTTCTTCCCCAATGTGCGATCAACCTGTTGGCTGTGCACAAACATAGATACTATATGGATGGTTGGCATTTTATTTAAAACAGTCGACACATTACTGCACTCAGTGAATATGTTCCATTACTACAACCTATATATTTTTAATGATATGCCAAGACAAGAATTGTGTTCTAGTAATCAATATGAACAGATTAAAATTGGGTTGTACTTTATATTTTATTATTTATTAAAGCTGGAGTGCAGGACTTTTTTTCTCCCCCTTGTGGCAATGAGAGTAATTACAAAAATGCTCTCAACCTGCCTATATCATAGCCTACAATGTAGCCTACTCCATCACTAATGTTGCTACTTTAAAACAGTGGATGATTGAATCACAGAATCCTGCAAAATTATTAATTTTGTTACCAAAATTTGGAAATAACATTTGGAAAGTCTGGAAGAGCTGCATAATTAAATTATTTCATCCCATTCAAGTTATCAGATGGCTAACTGGAGGTTAGCCTGGAGGTTAGCCACTCTATTGCCAAAAGTCTTTGAGTGTGCAGTCAAACAACCAGATAAGATATTTGAAAACTCTGTTCCTTGTGAAATACAGACAGATTTATCTGATTGAATAGCAGTGTATAAAATGTTCAATTCCACAACAATGTCGCCAAATAACTGTAGTATCCCAACTTCAAGAAATTCCATTAAGAATAAGTCAGGAAGTATCAAGCAAGACAAGCAAATGATGGTCATACAAAACTTTTCACCTCACCTCAAATAAAAATGTTATTGGCAGGTTTTTGTGCATTAACATATCCATGTGAATATTTAAAGACTATACTTTCCTTTTTACTCTAAGACTATAGTAAAATGAAAAACACATTTACTACGAGCCTTTAGCAGTTAAATGTCAGGAAAGAATTTGTAAATTGATCTGAGATGCTTAAAATTCAAATCATTTTTAGTAACCTTATTTAATACTTTGACATTTAAATCAGGATTAGCACTCTGGCCTGATTTTGTGTAGCCCATTTTTAAAGCCACGGCAACAAATGAAGTACTCACCATAAAGCAGTGGTCGACACATAATGTACAAATTCTGTGAATGGGTGAGGGTCTGAAGATGCACCGCAACAGCGACACACAAACTGCAAAAAAAGAGAGAAAGAAAGAAAAAAATTAACTTTATTTTAATTATTACATTTTATCTTTAATACATTTAATAAATGGCATGTGCACTTTTCTTAACTCTGACATTTAGTTATAGCAGCTGTAGGAGTCTTTCCCTAATGTTATTATTGTTTATAGCTGTTTATTTATTAGTATTTAATGTTTTTAACATTAATACATATCTTAGTAACATATTGTGTTGCTTTTCAATAATGTTTAGCAACTAGGATGACAGTGATTGTATTGAAATTATTAGCTACCTGCTCATAAAGCATCATTGCAAACTTCTGATGGGTGATACAGGATTTGGATGAACAAGCATCAGTTACAGCATCTGAAACTATGTGTAAATGAATTCGCTCCAGGATGTTTTCCTAATATGTAGGAAATAAGAGCAGATACAATACAAATGTTGAATATATGCAACCACACAGTAGAATGCAAAGGAAATGAAGAATTAGAGTACAGTATAACCTTTAATTCAGCTTCTCTGTGTTTCCTCACTGACTGTGAAGTAATCATAGTAACATGTTTGTAAAACACATAAGAAACTTAAATTTGTTTTTTTTTTTTTTTGCTAATTCAAATGTTTATGTAACAACAAAGTTGAGTGACACTTGCAATAAAACAATTAGCAGAATTGCAAGGTAATTCATTTTTTCAATTTTTTTGCACTCACAGCTTGTGATTTTAAATTCAATTGAACTACAGAACCAGGATCCTCACATCTTTGTCCTATTGACAATTCAAAATTAACTGTGAACATGTTTTTTAAGCTATATTGTACAGACAAACAACCAGTCATGAAACAATTCAATTAACAGGGCTTGCATATGCTAAAAACCAGGAGCCAAATATGCACCTTCACACACAGCAGATATAACAAATGCTGACACAGAGCTGAAACAGTTTTGTCAGTGTTCAGTGTCACATTCAGAGGAGGAAGCACCATGACATTGTTTAAATCATTTAATGTTGTGAGGTCTTCCACTAAATATTAATTTTGATTAAAAGCAGTGTCAACATACAAAGCACTCAGCAGCGTCATCCATCAGGCCCAGCTGGAAGCGTTGCTCATCTTTAAAAGTTTCAGCAAGTGCATTGCGCAGGCTGTCAGAGGGGAGTACACGCTCTCTGCTCTGCTGAAACTGGCTGAATATACTCTGAAAAAGACAATCAGCAGTCACAAACCACATCATAATTGTACTACCAAATTATCAATTATATATAATTCATGAACAGTTTTACTTTCATAGATATTTATTACAGCAGTGTATATCAGTGTAATGACATTAAAAAATTCAACAAAAATAATAGCTGGTTTATTCCAAATGCAATAGTCTACAAACCTTTAATGCACAGAAAATGCAGGCATCACCAAGACAAAAGTGACCCGAGAGCTGCCTCAAACTTCTCCTGAAAATGTCCAGCTGCCAAAGCACCTGTGAACATTTAACAACAAAGCTGACATGAACAACATTTTTTCAGTATTACAATTAATTTAGTATTGCTAATCCCACTGAGAATAAATACCTAACTCTGCATCTTTTCTCAGCTTTTAGTCACTTTCAGCTCATTATTTTTGGTTTGACTCACGGCAGCTCTTGTTAACCAGCCCAAACCTGTGGTTTATTTTTTAACCACTGAGGCAATTTTAACTATTCCTTTCAGTGGAGGGCAATATATATATCTTTCAGTCATTTGGAGCTGGTAGAAATGGGTCTCACCTGAACAGCGCTATTTAGGAAGCAGCTGTTCTGGCCGGGCTCATTCAACAGGCCTTTGGTGAGAGCTAGAGACAACATGCTCCCAGGCTGGTAAGATTTCTTCAGGCCTCCTCCAGGTTTTTTGAACATCTTCACCCATGCCATGGAGTTAGAGCCTGCAGCTGACGAAAAAAATCCCACGTTTTAACATGTATCCCCATGTTTTGTATTTTACTGAAGGTCATTTAAAGCCATTTATATTCAATGTGTCATGCTAAAAAAGTATTCTACTTTATATGATAAAATGTTTCAGTGCATTCTCATTTAATGAAAGTATACAGCTATGAGTACTTTTTCATGGCACTGTGGACTATGAAGGCCCTGTCAGTTCATCTTAGACCCAGTTTTCATTACATCACTAATCCAAATGAGTGATTTGGCCTGAAGCCAGATTAATAATATCATCTACCTTCTCCAGAAGTGGGGGGAGACTTGCTGCAGCTGGACATGTTGGGAGGTGGGAGCTGGTGCAGTGGTCTGGCCATGGGCTCCATCCATTTCATCCCCACGCCCCTCCAGAGCGGTTGGTTGAAAGCATCATCAGGATCAGCCACAGGGCAGCCTCAGACATGCGATACTATACATTGAATGGCAAATGGACAAAAATCTGGGGGAGCAGAGGTAGACTATAAATGTACTGAGGCAACGGTGCACCTATAAGTTCAACAGCAAGATAGTCACAGAAGTTAAGCTTCAAAAGTAATGCTGTACAAGAGGTTTTGAAACACAGAAAGGGACATAAGGCCTTTTCCCAAGTAAAAATACCCTTCAGAAAAGAAATGCTGAATATTAAATGATTCTAAAATAGTGAATTTAAACACTGTACTCTATTGTTGTTTGATGTTTTGCAGTGTTCATAACCCTTTAACATGTGACTCTTCCAGGAATAAGACAACATTTATCTCTTTGTAATAATTTCAAAAAATAAATGTGAAAACATACATTTAATCATGATAAAACTCAAGACTTACAGATGTTTTGTTCTGTTATTTGTATTTACAGCTGAATTTAGCAATAATCTTCATTAACATTAATCAGTCAATTATGTTATCAATTACTTATCTGATGTAAATAGTGAAAAATGTCAATCGCTGTTTCCCAAAGCCCAGGGTGTAACTCAACATGTCATATTCTGTTCACAATCTGACGTGATTCAGTTTATTATCACAGAGGACTAAAGAAACCAGATAGTGTTCATATTTAGGAAATGGAAATTTTAGCATTACTCAATATAATTTATTATCAGAACAGCAATTCATTCTCTGTTCATCAACTAAATAACTACTCCTGAGATCATTACATGTCATGGCATCCCTACCAATTTATTATTTGGTATTGTTTCTTTTACTGAAACAATACAAAAGAAAAAAAAAAACAAAAACAATTAAATATAGAGACAAAGGATAACAGAATAATATTGACGTGTTTACATCATTATTAGTTATATAAAACCTAAAACAGTCAGCAATAGTGTTTGGCTTCTTGTCATTACACTTTCTTGATTGAGTAATCCCATTAAGAACAAAATCTCTTTTGAAAAAGAAACCTGAGTGAAGCAGAAAAGTAAGACATGCTATAAAATGATTACAGATCTCTCTAAGAAGTTTAAATTCATCCAATGGTAGTCCAAGGTTTAAAAATCCTTTGTAATATTGTGCTTCTTCCTAAATTCAGCATTGTATTATTTAATTGTTTTATTTAATACATAATGTTAACAGTGGGATTTGCTCTATAACATTATGTATTTAATGACTATTATGCAATTATAAATAGCTGTATGATGGAGCTCACATCAACATGAAGCCTTGTTTGAAATTGAATATTATACATTGAAATGAAGCTATAATCAAATTTAAACAAAGGACTCACCCAGATGTAGAAAAGCAAAACAGCATACAGGTGCATTATAACAAAGTTTAACACAACTAAATCAACCTTGTGGTGAAAATCTACTGTTATGATGCTGTTCTGATTTGTTTACATCCGTTGTCTTTTTAAATACTGCAGTAACAAGTATCAATGTTTAGATTATATGATGATAAATAGGCAAATTAAACATTTCCGATGGGATATAAAACTTTAAGGCATGTTTTACAGCCTATTATATGTAAATCTAAATGTGATTTACGGTCAAAAGATGCTGGCCTTTCATTTCTATTCAAAGTATCTATTCTGAACACACAATTACATCTTAAGATAACATGGGTTCTTTATTTGAAATTTAAAGCCAGCTAAATATTTAAAGCCCACATGTGTTTCTGCACCAACCTGACACCATGTGATGCCATAGGCCTATACGATCTAACAGAAGCGCCCATCTTTTCCGTACGATTCATAGAGAGGACAAAGATCTAAACATGTTTTTTATATAGGGTTATGACAATCCTCTGTTTTTCTGCGTTAATACACCGAAGCTGTGTCGAGCGCGCTCCCACAGCAGCAGCAGACACGCTGCCAGCGGCTCCATGGTGAACTGTGTATGTGGGAACAGCGCCCGGTCAGCTACTGTAGCAGAAATATGCCGCAACTTGCATTCAGGCTCGAAGAAAACAAGCGCTCTGCAGACTCACCTTAAAGGAGCGCGGAGACTGGACTGTTCGCCTACAATGAAGGCGCACAGGGCGGTCTAGCTGTCAACGCGCAAATCCCACGACTTCTCGCCGAAACCTGCGAATAGAAACTGGCTAGAAACGACTGCGGAGACGGCCAGACGCATGTAGCGCAGTATCTGTTATAGTGCAACCTTCCCAATCCCTCCGATTCGCTCACACACACTAGGCTGCAGCCCGAGCCTCTCTGCTTGATGCCACACACACACACACACNCACACACACACACACACACACACACACACACACACACACACACACACACACGCTCTGGGGTTATTTCTCTAGAAATTCCTCCCTTTTCTTTGTACAAGCGGGGCTAGTGATGGCCTGTGTCAGAATGTCCGACGCGGATTAGTGATGTTTTGAGACTTGAGGGGTCAAACTCCGCCCCTAGTGTAGCCTCAAGTGCATTGCTGCTGTATTGCAATATTCAATCTCTGCATGGCAAACTGTGTGGCTGGCGGAAGGTCAGACTTCCAACTTCATGATGATGATGATGATGAGAGAAGACATCACATGACTGCACTGGTTTCATAATCATGCAGCACTGTGGGGACTAAACCCTGCCTATTCTTTGTAAACGCTCTCATTTAAATGTCAAATAACAGAACAAAATAGTATTATATGTGTATTAAGATGTGGAGTGAAATATCAAATGTATTAAAATGTCACATTTTTTTAATTATTGGCAACAATGGATAAAGAGGTTGTTATACTTTCTTCCCCTTTGTTATCATGTGTCACCCAAATAAAAAACATGTTCAAACAAAAGAGAGGTCAATTTATATAATATCAATTATAAATCAAACATTTTTTCTTTTTGTGATGCCGGTGCCACTGTAAACAGGACATTCATAAAAAATTGGGGCAGATGGAGGGCCTGGCAGGGGAAAGCCTGCAGAGCTGAGCAGGTTTTAAGTGTAGACGGGACGACTAAAAGGAGCTGATGGTGCATGCAAGCCAGAGTCTGCAGAAATGACACGCAATCTCGCTTCCAGTTCTTAAAACAAATGTTAGAATAATCAAAAATAATAATAATGATAAAAATATGACATAATGATGCAGCGGAGCTAACACAATTTTATCATCATATCATCAGTTGCTGAGACTCTTTTTTTAAATACAGTGTATCAGTGAACACTAATAAACAATTTACAGGACTCTGTGTGTATGTATGTATATATGTGTATGCATGTATGTGTTTGTATGTATGTATGTTGTTTGTATGTATGTATGTATGCATGTATGTATGGTCAGTCTGTAAAAAAAATCAGTGTAAATGTGACGGAGGTACTCTGAGTTCTACACTCACCCACCGCTGGGCTTGAACTCGCATACCTCACGTCAAACTCCGGGACGGGAGACGAACGCCCTAGCCAGCCAGCCAAAAGCCTGAGCTCTCAGCCAGCCGGCTGAGGGCGCTCTTGAAGTATCGGGAGCGAAGCTTCATGTTCTACCGCACAGCTACCACTGGCCTCCGTTACATAAAATCCTCCTCCTGACTTGTTACACAGATTGGTTCTTACTTATTATGAGTTTAAAAATGAAATCTGTTCCAAATAATAAAGCACTCGTTTGCTCACAGTCATAAGTCTTAAGTTATATACCGAGGTTGACTAGATGAAATAGTATATTCAACACTCTATACTTAAAGACCATGTAGTGTCTTGGACATGTCCATGTTTGTAGTATATAGCTGTTAGGTGGTGTTCGGCCTTATGTGAAGCAGAATTTATTCAAAAGTCAAAGATCGCTGTGTGCAGTTACATTTAGGTACATTCGCATTAGCTTAACAGGCAGGTTTACTGCTCTCCCTGAAGAGGAAAGGTTTTGTTTGCTGTTTGATTTAGCTAGGACTCAAGACAAAGTCCATTTTATGTTTATTATAATAATGTGCATGATGAATTAAGGGCCACAGTATTAATTAAAATGTATTCAATTTTTGATGAGTTTGTATGGATGGTTGTATGAATCATTATAAGAAACTTGAGCTGTGTTCATGAAGGGAACATTTTGTGTTTACAGTTTAGTACAGATGACAAAATGTTTTATTTGAAATGCAATGGAAGAAGATTAATTCTTGTTCATGTTTGACCAATTTTCCATCTATGCAACTGTATTTGAGTGTATTTTGAGTCCACGTGGGCTTAACACTTGTATGTGCAGGAGACAGCTATAGTTATAAGATTTCTTTGATCTTTGATTGTTATTTACACAAAGTTTTTTTTTTTTTTTT
>JANJYP010234841.1:0-10341 GCA_024605115.1 Rastrelliger brachysoma | reverse complement strand
GTGTGTGTGTGTGTGTGTGTGTGTGTGCGCGCATGTGCCTAAGTGTGTGTTTGTCTGACAGGGGACACAGAGCAGAGCTGAGTTTAATTGTCTGTAACAAAAAGCTGACTCCTTGAGGATCCATTGCTGTGCTGTGCATCATCCAGGAGACACACATTCACACACACACATAGTGCATCACAAAGGGCTTGTTTCCAAGACCCTGTGTTCATAAATAAGGGAGGCCTTAGTATGTAACCATTAAAACTTGGGAATTACAGACAGACACACAAAGACACAGTTAAGGACAAAATAACAGCGGGGAGTGTTAGTGAAAACACTGAAGGATTGAGTTTAAGAAAGAATTCACAATCTACAATAGTTTTGGTTAATGATGGTAGCAAAGTGAACAGAATATCTTACAGTATGTGTCATTATTCTCCAGAGATGTTATGTACCTCCAGGCTAGAAATAATGTGGAATGCCTGTACTGTGCCTGGGATCTGCCTCTGGATCTCCTACAAATTGAATAAAGAAGACCTGGAGGTAGCCTTTTGTTTATTCGGATTCCACCTTACCATAAAATCTTGTCATTGATTCAATCACGAAACTTCATTCAAGGGTTTTCATATCATCATTAGCCCAAAGAGGTTATGCTTGGTCACATCAAAATTTAAATATTTTCAATTAAAAGAGGAACAAGAGTCCAGAGAGAGAACACAGAGAATACATAAATTCAATTTGTCTGTTGTCTCTATATAGCATGCACTGACAGATACAAGAAAAAGCTTTTCCCAGCAAAAGAAGCGTAACATATAGGTGATGTCTGATGTGATGAACAAAGTGTCAGTTAATATTAAGACTGTTTCTGGATGTGAGTTAATTTTTAAAGTAACCACAAGGAGCTTTTAGCTGGTTATGAAACAGTCTCAGTTAAAGTACAGATGTCTCTATATAACCTACATAAGATTGACTGTTTCCATGCGCTTTGCTATCATTATATGAGGGTGAGTTTTTAAAATCATTAATCTGGACTATGCAACACCCCCCCCCCCCCCTCCCAGCAGTGTGTCAGAGCTTCATAATTGAATCCATTCTGCTTGTTTATTGAAAGAAAACCTGAATCAGTGAAATGTCAGTCCACATTTTCACTGATACAGACAGCTTCCTGCCTATCACACAATGCACACACCAGGAAGCATAAGGTGGGTCAGATACCGTCACAACAAAATGTTCAGGACATTGTGAACCTACTGAAACTAAATGCCTGTAGTTTTTCAAGAAGAAGGTGGTAGAAGTTTTTTAAAAAGAGCTAATGCATTATTAAAATAGTGAAGATGAGGAGGTGGTTAGTTTTCTTTTTATTATTACTGTAGACAGGGCTAGTCTGTTCTTGGCTGACAGTCTCATGGTTTGATGTTTGCTCTCCCAGACAACATGTCTCTTATGGACAGGAGCTGACTGGCTAGTTCATTTATAAACTGGATGACAAAACTGATAAATATTTTACTTTCTGAGGAGCAATCTTTGGCCTACACTGTAACAAATTGCTGTAAATTTACGGTGGATTTCTAACAGTATCTTACTGTATTTCATATTAATTGCAAAATACTGTAAAATATACATCCCTCCCTTACATGTAAATTAATAATCAGTAATGTTAGTTAAACAATTACTGTGAATAACTGTAATTTAACAGTATTTTACAGTATTATGTCAGGGTGTGGACATGCGCTCTGTCATCCCTTCATAAGTCCAGTCCAGCAGCATCGTACTGGTGATTAACCTGCATTTCTGTTCAACAATAATTTTTTTAGTTAAACTGCTCATACTAAGATTAAATGTATTCATTTTTGACTGACATGTTAAACTATGTGACTGGATGCCTTTATTCCTGGGCTTGATTTCAGGAATCAGTTTTGGAGGGAGCAGTGTTTGTGCGGACTTTGGCGAAGGAGGTAAGTTAATGTTTCATTTATCTGAGAAAATTTGACATTGTTCAGTATCTGTTGACATTACAGATAATGTTTCATTAAGGCTGTTTTTTTGGTCATGTTAGTAAAACTGGTTAAGTGAGGATAACCTGTCAACATTATATAGCTAACAGTGCCTGGTAGGCTGAACAATGCCAAGGTGCAGAAGAGCAGCGAGGACCAGCAGTAAAACTCAAGATTTTATTCAGTTTAGTCAGTTTAAAGTTAGCTGAAAGGAATCCTGATTTATAAAATGTCATACAAATGTCCTTTCATGTTTTCTTTGGCATTTGCTTGGACACTAAACAAGAATCTACCAAACTGGTAGACATTTGGATAGTCTAGTTTGATGTCTGCCACATTTTTATTTAACAGTTGTGTAAATAAGGTATCTTTGCCAGCATAAGTTAATGTTATTAATGTAGCTCACCAATTTTAGTGTGAGGATAAAACCTACTGTAGCTAACTTGAGTCTACTTGTGCTATTATAGGTGAGACTGTACAATTACAAATGGGAGGGAACTGGATCTGGAAGGACTGGAATCTCCCTGTGAAAACTGAATGCAGCACAGCCAAAGGTGAAATATGGATTAGCAATATGGACAGTTTTATCAGTAAATGTGGACTGTCAAGAATAACTGCAGCGTCTAAGGACCAAGTGTGGCTCCTGTGTGTTGTTTTCCACTGGCTTAACTGAGAAGTGAACACAGTAGCATCGGCCATGGCCTTGGAGGCAAACACTGCAGTCCAGGAACTGAAGCAAGAACGGCTAACAACACATTTTATGTTTTATTTACAATATAAATGTTACAAATAAAATATTTCAATACTTAATTGAATCTCTGTTTCTTGTGTTTCCTACATTTTCCATGTGAAGATGGTAGTAAAAAGTACCGTAAAACCAACATACAGTACACTGTTAATAGATGTTAATCTTAATAAAATAACAGTAAAGTACTGGCAGCAGGGATACTAGCATTATACTGTTATTTTACTGTGTAATTTTTTTTACAGTGTACTGCTGAGAACTTTAGGTAAATTTCCAGTTACACAGAATTACTTTACAGTCATTCACATTTACATTTTACATACAGTTTAATTTGTTTTGATTATAAACATGAAATAATACTGCTCATGAAAGATAGTGCTCACTAAATAATTATCACTCCACCTTTACACTTCTCCTGATATCCAGGTGTATGTGAGTGAATCAGAGACAGGAGCAGGATGTAGTGACAGTACAGAGATCCTTTGCTGCAGTGAGTAATAAAAGGGATTTGACAGTTTGGAGTAATTTGTCAATAAGAATATTGATTGGGAACCATTTACCATTGATAGTCACAAGACCTTCGATGTAATTACAAAATGTACCCATAATGTACCCATAACTTTCTCACAGTACAGACAGATCAAACTGTTAAAACACCTGTTAAAATGCACCAGAATACAGGAAATGATATCTATTCTGTTAAAACATTGTTTGGAAGAGGATCCACAGACACCTGCTCCATTGTCCCACCCTCTGCTCTCTGCTTTTCTGTATAGTTATTCTAAATACCTGCCATCAGGTTGGATTCCCAGATTGGAAATTAGTTGAACTGATTTATAGTACAGAGACCCAAATAGCCTATGTTTACTTTATATGAAGCCTTGCGTTAGTTCATGAAGGACATGGAAGTCACCCCATACCTGTCAGACACACACCAATCACAGCCTTTCTCACATTAGGTGTTCTCCTTTATATATGACTTCCACCCATACGTTATCGATGCTTTCAACACACCTGATGTCGTTGTTGCTAGCTTGAACTTGCCGCCTCCACTCCAGCCACCACCTTTCTGGTCTTGGCTATTCGAGGGTCTAGCTGACACGTGTTACTCTTGTATGTCTTGTTTTGTCCTTCTAGGGGGTTTGCATTACGCTCCCTGGGTCAGCTCAGCAAGCTGCTGACCGATCCAGGGAGCATTTTAAAGTGGAACTTCCAGTGCCAAATACAACTGTATTACCATTTCTTGCAATAAATGGTTTGATCTATGACAAGAGTGTTCCTGACTGAAATGTAGCATTGTAGCATGAAGATGATGTTATTAGGTTGAGGGGAAAACATTTATCTTCATTTGATAGCATTGCAAATAAAGTTAAACTTGTCGTTGGTTTCCTGACTCATTTTAAAAAAGACAAGAGTAAAAGAGTGTGAGAGAGCTGAGCGCACAAGCACAAGAATGAAAGAGAGAGAGAGAGAGAAGAGTGGTGGTAGTCAGCTAGAGTGTAGAGGGAGAGCGCCAAGAACAAAGCAGTCAATCAGAGAAATAAAATGTTATTTTTTGATTGTTTCACAGTGGTTACATTTTAAAGCACAAATAAACACAACCATACCACTGCACATGATTTAGTGTGAATTCAGCCTTACATATGAGCTAGGTGTATTAATGGTACTAAAACAAATATTATTTTGTTCCACCATCACCATACATATATTACATATATGTAGGAAGCAAAACAAGGAGGGCAGACAGAGGAGACTACAGTCATTATCACGTGGGCTTTGCTTGTGCACACATTTTCCTACTCTACTAATCAATAGATCTTTGGTCTGATTGGTTACGTTTCAGACTTCAAGAGGAGCAGGTGTCCATGAAGAAGCTGATGACGAGCTCGTTTCATTGATTGACCTCACATCGATGTCCCTCCACCTCCATTGTGACACACACACCAAATACATGTATACTGAACATAAAGGGTTGAATGAAAGACATACATAAGGCAGAGAGTTGTTATGATCAATGAAAATATATTATTGCTAATAGTAACAGATCTCATAACTTGTACTTTGTACTTTTTTTGCTGTTATGAGATAACCAAATGTGTTAATACAACAAAAAAAATCCCCCAAAAGAATTTACCCTATTGTTGGTTTGTCTATTCTGCCGTGTATAATCCTACTACCCAACAAGAAAGTCAATATTAGAAAACTACATGCACTGATAATATTCTTTTGTTTGTTTGTTTGTTATACCTCCAATGCCGATATTTTTAAAATTATATATGACCTATGCACGGCAACTGGTCTGGCTAAGGTTAAGGAAAGAGTGTAATTATGATAAATAAACATGAATAGGTAAAATATTGTTAGGGTCAGGCAACCAAAATACTTGTTTAAAATTATGGTAAGAGTTGGTCTAAATTGACCAGACCAGAAAGAAGATTCTTTTTAATTTTAAAGATCAAACAACTCCTCTTCCTGCTATCACATGCTGTCTGGGAAACAGCTACAGTACAGACAACCTCAGCAAATAACAAATAAAGACCAATAAGTAGAGCCCCTACAGACGTGATATGCCCTCTTTCTTGTAAAGTCAATATTGCAGAGATTTATAAATTGTACTGTAATCAGGGAATGGTTCACTAGAATTATACTTTCGCCCCTGGGGCATCAGTCAGGTTACAATGAATAGAGTTGGTTGCAGTGAAGAGAACTTTGCTGGTGATGAAGGCGATCACAGTACAGCATACAGAGGTATTTATATACGTGTGGTTCCCTTATCAAAGATGCACATAAACAAACAATGCTGTGTCTTCAGTAACAACAACACCTGGACAGCTTTGGAGATGACTGAGCAGTGTCCATTTTTATGATAACAAGAAGAACGACATATCAGTTAACCTACACAACAACATAGCCTTCCCCTTAGTGGTCACAGAGCATATAACCCAACACTAAAAACAACAAACATAAGGTATATCTGGAGTCTTTCTAACGGTCAGTCCGCTTTACCTACTTAATTTGTGATGTTGAGAACCAATTGCATCACAGACACAACTGAGATAATGAAGTTTAAATGCAAAGGCCAGTGATTTTCAATATGTTTTGTGTTCCCTGGCTTGTAAAATGTATGTATTTTTCAAAGGAATTTTAAAAAATCTGTTTGTGTGAAATGTGTGCTTTAATTTCCCCTAGCTCTTAGTTTGAAGGTCCAAACCAAAATTAAAACTATTTAGATTTATCAGTAATAGTTTATGATCCAAGTAATCTATGTTTGTGTCATCAGTTCTTAATTGAGCTTGATTTAAGCTAAAGCCTGTAAGGCTGAATAACCTGGTTTGAAAGCTTTAAGGGGGTTGGTGCCCCCCTCTTCTATGTCTGTTGTAAATGGCTAAGTAATTGCAGGGCTGTTAGTTGCAGGGCCCTGCTGCGTGGAGATGAGAGCTTGACGCTTCGATTCTGACCCCTTGAACCTACTTCTCACTCTGTCCTTTTTCACTCTCTCTCTTTATTCTTCTCTTTATTCCCTCTTAACTTCTGTCCCTTTCTCTCTTTCCACTCTCTCTGTCTTACTCTTATACAAACAAAGTGAAACATGTGGCCAGACTGCACAAATACATTTCCGTCTTTGGTAAACAGTCAAATGTCCAGCACAGTGGGGAGGTGGACACATGCAGGGCTGCTGCTGGTCCGGCCACGTTTGTTAATGCACAAGAGTGTCGGGGCCTAGCAGGTGCCATCTTTAAAGCCATAACAATGACATGGAGATAAAGAGAAAAGACTGAATCCTTTGTCACTGCATGGTGCTCCTCCATCATCTAATACAAAACTGCAGGTATTGTAAGTGATTCAATAGCCCTCACAATGGCGATCATAAAAACAGCTAGGAATAGTTTTGATATAATAAAGAGAATATTATTTTTAATCATATATTTCCCCTTTCGCTTTTTTCTTTCTTATCAAACATCAATCACTGTGTGGAACTTATAAACCCTGTTATAAATGCAATATAGGGAATATGGAGCTAGAAAAAATCTGATAATATTATAATATGGTATAAAGTCTTTAAAAAAATTATTGTCTTTGTCCATTAGAAATTTAAAGATGATGAGTCCTCCAAAAAATGGAAATTATACTCTTAAGTTTCAGTGTTCACTGTTTGACAGACAGATGGATGAACAGATGGATCAAGGGACCGTTCTGTGGTTTTGTGAGACAGAAGCAGGGGATACTAATGATCAATTTCTCCCCACCCCACATCCTCACCACATCCCACCCCATTCCAACACTAAATCCTTGCAAGCTTATAACAGAAATATTGCCATAATGTTGTGTTTTTCCCTCCAAAGTTCAGAGGGATTTAAAAGAAACTGCTATTAAAATTCATGTGTGCAGCTTCGTTTCACAGCAGCTGTTGACATAATTACAGAGAGAAAAAAAGTGTGAAATTAATTTCAAATTTAATGTAAATTATAGTGATTGGCAGAGCTGTGCTAATCGCCATTCATGTACAAAGAAAATATGCAAGCCTCAAGCTTGTGTGAGTGCATTGGGAGCAGCACAGATAAATAGACCATCAGAAAATGGACTGATACAGACACGCACAAAGATGAATGTAAAATGCATGAACAAGCAAAGTCCTCCAGCA
Organism: Rastrelliger brachysoma; assembly: GCA_024605115.1. NCBI lineage: Eukaryota > Metazoa > Chordata > Actinopteri > Scombriformes > Scombridae > Rastrelliger > Rastrelliger brachysoma. The sequence continues at coordinate 2,978 of JANJYP010234841.1, read as the reverse complement.
ACAGAAAGAAGGGATGCTGCATTAAAACTACAGTGACAGAAATGATAATTCTAATACTAAAATAGTAATAACACAAAGTTAATTACAGCATGGCTTATTGTACCATGCAATTCCTGCAACAGAGACCGTAGTCTTATTTCTAGCCTTATATTCTTTTTGATGATCTCAGGGTGCTTAAATTTTGTTTACTTTCAAATGCTGTGTGGTGCTTAGATAAGATTGAATCTAAATGATGGTGCAGCACACCAGTGAGGATTTACCTCAGTCATTCATTAATTACGTAATGTATTTATGTATATATTATGTAGACCAAACCTGACACTGCAGATTTCTTGCTAGTGAATTACATTACAGGACTATCACTGTCTTCAAATTTCAGCCTATTTGTGAATGATATCTCAACTACAAAAATAGAATTTTCAATGTCAATAATGTGACCATGTGTTGATCATGTTCAGCTGTAAAATTATTAACAAGATACTTAAAATACCATAGAGATTGACAAATGTTACAAGTGCAGTCAATCAGCTAGCTCAGTTTACAAGGTGGTTTAACCATTTAGTGGTTATTTACCTGTCAATTTCATGGCCATTGCATTACCACATATTTGTGTATTTAGTTTAATTTCCTGTTATGTTAAATATATATTTCACCTGATAGCAGTCTGGTATCTCAAATCTGTTTATCTTTAGCATTACAAACTTTTTACAGCAATGACAGATAACTATTGTTGTTATTGAAGTTTATTGCTATTTTCCATTACATTCGCAGGTCCTGATAATTTAATAATATTCCGGTATTGTAATAATTGAGCAGGTCAGAATAAATAAACATTCTTGCATGTCCAACTTTGACCTGATGGTGACCTGATTTCCCAAGCTTGTGTTGCTTACACAGAAATATAACCTGTGTAAGCAACACTTCTGCTGTTAAGTTATTACAATATTGGAGTAGCATTACTATCAGGACCTGCAAAATAAAAGCTAACCTCATAATGTAATAACCTCCCGTTAATGCAATACTTTATTACATTATTGGTTAAAAGTGTATTACAATTTTGTGAAATGCACTTTATTACATTATAAGGCAGTTGTTACATTATCAGGTTTTATTACATTATCAGGTTTATTACATTATCAGGTTCTACAATGTTTAATGAATGCAAGAAGAGATTGTATAAAAATGTAGGCCTCAGAAGCTTGTCAGGATGCAGATGTTTATGTTGAATCTGAGCATCGAAATTAATTATAGACAAAGCATTTTACATCTAGCTTATCATACTTCAGCCTTGTTTCACCCCTCTTCCCAACAAAGCACCATGTCCCATGAGCAAGTTCATGAAATAATTTATCCTTTTTCACTGTTCAGTGTTTGTCCCATAACACCTGCCGGTAAATGACGAAAAGGTTAAAGGGCAAGTGTCCAGATACAGTGTGTGAGTGTGTGTGTGTGTGTGTGTGTGAGTGTGTGCTTCTCATTGTGACTGTTTATGTAAATTAATGAATGTGTATGTGTATGACCATGCATGCTTATGCGTGTATGCGTTAGTGAGCTGCTCAGAGAAGTAGCTACAACAGAATGACAGAAACACCACCCCAGAGTTTAAACTTGATTCATTTAATCTTGGTCTGTCTGCTTTATGACAGAGGTTATGCTCAGCTGTGACACACACAGTGACATATGCGTATAAGTACATAGCACTATATAATCTGTAGCGAAATGCATATTAGACAATATACAATATGTTTGTTTGTGTCTATACAGTCACACACACACAACCACACACACACACACACACACACACAAATGTAAGAAATACTTCTCTGCTTTCCTCAAGTCCTGTCACTCAGCATGTCACCCTGGCATCTGGAGTATACCCACCTCCACCCAAATTAAAACAAGGAGGGCAAAAAGATATTTTCCAATTCAGCAGATGTGAGTCATTTCATCTTGTGATTCAAATGAGTTTGGTGTTTTGTGTGAACAGATGTCCGTACCCCGCCTCCTTTATCAACACTGGCTGATTGGGTTTTAGCATGCAGCTTGCCGTGCCTCTGCCTCACAGGTACTAACACACTAATCTGCCTCTGCACAGCTGTGCAGCCTGGTGGAGGAGGGAGGAGTGGAAAAAGCAAGAGAGCAAGGGCAGAATGGAAAGATGGAGAAGGGCTGGAAGGGATGAAGAAAGAGATGGAGAGGGGAGATGGAGGAAAAGGAGAGTGAGAGGGAGAGCCAGAGGGTGTCCTGGAGACAGGATGTTGGTGAGACAAAGAGAAAATTAGAGAAAAAACAGATGCTAGCAGAGAGAAGAGAGGACAAAATGGGCATTTAAGAGAGAAACAAAGGAGAGATGGAAAGAAAAAGTGAAAATAGAAAAATAAATGAATGAGTTGTAAACCCTTTCAGCCAGGGCCTGAAGTTTGTATGTGTGTGAGGGTGTGTGTGTGGTGAGAGCGGTGACTCTCAGATAATCCCTCAGCGGCTTCTTGGCCTGTAGCAGTTCAAACAGGGAGCACCTGCAGCACAGCAAGGCTCACACTGTGGTAACACACTTTCTGCTCTAATAGCATATGTGCGTGCAGGTGTGTGTGTGTGTGTGTGTGTGTGTGTGTGTGTGTGTGTGTGTGTGTGTGTGTGTGTGTGTGTGTGTGTGTGTGTGTGTGTGTGTGTGTGTGTGTGTGTGTGTGTGTGTACAGTGTATTTGTGTTGTTTCATCATTGTAATGCAGTATCTTGTGCCCTCCCACCCTACCACACCAATCTTAAACTCCACTCTGTGAGTGTACATCTGATTAGTGAAAGTGTGTGTGTGTGTGTGTGTGTGTGTGTGTGTGTGNTGTGTGTGTGTGTGTGTGTGTGTGTGTGTGTGTGTGTGTGTGTGTGTGTGTGTGTGTGTGTGTGTGTGTGTGTGTGTGTATTTGAGTGTACGACAATGTGGCATGGACCTCTAAGTGCATTTGTTTACCCAGCCATTGCGCC
>JANJYP010234807.1:0-11856 GCA_024605115.1 Rastrelliger brachysoma | reverse complement strand
ACTGTGTTGGTGTTGTTCCTATGACATCATGACTAATGTTGCTCTAGGACCACTGCTGCAACTGACCAATTGCATGGTCTTGTGCCTCAAAAAAAAAAAGAAAAGAAATAAGAAAATGTAAAAATCCTTTCTCATTAACACACATAATACAATTATCATTTTAATACAGATCTCGATCTTTCCAAATCCCTTGCTCTGTCCCTTTTGGTATTGTGTGGTAAGACCAGTGCTGGGGATAATGTGTTTCAAAGTAATTGGTTACTTTTCTTATGTAACAAGTAAATTAACATATTAGGTCTGCAATTTATATACTCAATTGCTAGTTGTAATTTTTTTACCTGTAGCCTACCCTTTTGGCAGGCAGGTGAGACAGGTGTCTGTCTACATGCTATATGTCATATATCACTACATGTGTACAGCCACTTGGTAAGTAAGATGGTCGAAAGACAGCATTCACTTTGTGGAAATACTCACATTATTTTGAAATTGTGGCAGGAAATTAAGCCAATAACATTATGTTAACAAGTTGCAAATTGTGTCTGGGTAACAAGAGCCTGTTGGTATGTGTAGGCAAGTCTTTGAAAAGCCTGTATGTATTTTTATAACTTGTATGTGGGCATATGATTGAGAAGCGGCTTTAGTACAACAAATAGCTGTAAACTGGACATTGTGTCTATCCTTCCTGCTAAAAATGTATAGATTAAAGGCCAGACTTGCTTGTGTGACAATGGTAGAGTAATTATATTTAAAGGAGGTCTGGACGAAAAACAGTAATAATCTGTTCCTGACTGCATACAGTATTCATGTAAGTGGGCAGAGCTGCAGCTTGGTATTTATCTGCATTTTCTTTGGTCTAAGTTGTAAAGCTATGACATCACAACAAGGTGCCGGCTCGTCAGTTGAATGATGGGCCTGAGGCAACATCAGTAATGATGTTGAACGACTAACACCAGCACAGCAATTACAGATTGGGCTGCATTTAGAAAGCATTAGACAGCAGGAGAATAAAAAAATACATTGAGAGAAACTGTTGAAGTTATATTTTCCCATTCACTTATTCTGTCAGTGCATACAGTACAAGAACTATCTGAGCAAGTGGCGAATAGAGTTTTATGTGATCTTATCTCAGAGAGAGATTAAGTAGTCTCACCCTGCTTGACTTTGGGGCTACTGATGCTGTGAGCTATATTTGTCATTGACTGCATATTCTAACAGTGCAGCAACAGGAACAATAAAAAATAAACTATTACCCTGGCTTTTTAAAGTGCCACTATAATGGTGTTCTTATTTTGTCACATCTGTTTTGCGGGGAAATGCTTATGGTAGGGTCTGAAAATAATAGACGCCACAGTGACAGGAAAGCCAAGTGAAGGAAAATGCAGTAAGTGCATTGGATTGACAGTGTAAGACGAGAATAGTAATGGCCACTGACATGTTGCCAAGGCAGAGAGGAGAGGAGAGCTTAAAAACACGATGGTAAAAATAGTTATGACTTAATAGAATGAATAGCTACGGGCTGGATTTTCATAGTTAATGAACCAGACGTCATTTGGACAGTACCGAACACTGAAACAACTGTTCCAGCAAATAAACCAGATTATATGATATGGGAGAAAGAAAATGAAAGAGGGAGATGTAAAGAACAAATATACTTCATGTACGTAGAGTAGCGGCAAGGTGAGATCAGAGTCTCACACAAGGAGCTGTTCTGTAGTCTACTGGTGTGATACCAGATACAGCAGCACTACTGTACTTCATTATTTTCTAAAGCTGATCTCACCAGTGTTGCTGACGCAGGTTAATGGGCTGCTAATGATGTTCTGAGTGGTTCTGACAAGATCCCTTTGATCCTGGGCCTTACATATACCATGCTAGCTGTGAAGTGATCACTGAGGATGCTTACTGCTGCACCTTTGGAGAGCTGTACAAGAACCAGGTATGCAGATTCTGCTTTACAGCTGTTGCAGTCTGTGGTGGTAGTAGTAGTGTGTCCTCCGTGTAGTGAATATGAGGTTGTGAAGGTTGGGAGGAGAATGGCATGTTTGGAATTCATGTGGGAAACTTCAGTCAGCAAACAAACTTTTGATAATGTTGAGCAACATATTGTTCACAGATTTCATCTCACTGTAAAGTCTTAATAAGGTTGGCAAATTGTCCACTGATAGCATTCTCATCTAGAAACTATATTCAGTCCTCTTCACTATGGAGTTGCAGTGAAGGGTGTACAAGAGGGTGCTGAGCACACTATAGACTATAAGGCAAAAACCCTTGTACATACACTTAACCTACAGAGAAGATGGTGTTTTTGCCTTAAAGTTTTAACTATCTGGAGTCAGTTGTTGGTGAGGAAGTCACCAAGAATTGAGCTTACCAGGTAGTTCCAGTAGCGTATTTGCATTGAATGCTTAACCAAAATCAAAAAGCGCCATCCTAATGTAGGTTTTGTTTTTTTAAGATGTGTGAGTGCTGTGTGGATGGTGGAATATATGGCATCTTCTGTGGATCTGTTGGCACTTAATGCAATCTGGTGGGGGTCCAGACTGGCTGGTATGTGGTCTTTGATGTGTTGGAGGACTAGTCTCTCAAAGTCCTTCATAACAACGGGGGTGAGTGCTGTAGGGCAAATATGATGTGGTGGGGAGGGAGAGTATATCCGAGAAGAGCAGTGTGGTTAAACTCATGCTGTAGGGGCAACTTCTAATCCCATCACCCTCACTACTCTACTGAACTCCTAAACTCCCTAATAAAGTGCACATATTTTATTGCCCCAGTCCCTGGTCCAAGATCCTTGACTCCACTGTGGTTTAAACTGAAAGACTGGAAGGCAGTAATTTTTATTAGAAATATATCTATCAAGCCTAATTATGGTCTATCTAAATTCAGCTCTGAAAACCAGTAAGAGGTTTAGGGGAACTTTAAGGTGACACGAATTGCCTGGAAATGGATGATGTTTTTAAAGATGATAAGAGTTTAATGTCTTCCCTTTTCCTGCAAGCATTTAAAATGTTTTTTTTTATATGAGGACAAACATGTAACATGGGTAAACCAGTAGACCTTTTCTCAAGCTCTGTGAAGTGGCTATTTTAGCTCTGGGCTGAACAATAGAGCAATAAGCCTCATCAGGGACATGTTTCAGCAACTTGACGTTTATGATTTTGCTCAGGTAGCCTGTCAGATGTAGCTCAGAGAACAAAGTGGATCACTTTGCTGACAAGTCGATGACATTGGAGTCCTAGAAGCACAAATTAATGTGCAATAAGTGCTCTGAGTGTCTCATTTATCTAGTTTAGATGATGCCCAAGGCTGCATTTGACAGTAGTACATACTGTTTTTGTACCCATGACTTTTGTACCTATTTCTCATGGGCCATGAGAAACATAGACAGACATTTATTTTATGATACTACTACCCATATGAAAAAAACAGAATTACTGTTGTAAAATATTGTAAATGAACATAGCATTTTTGAAATAATGCATTTACTTCCTCACTTATACATACAGTATTTATATGCCAAATATATACATCACAGTTTTATGGTCTGTTATGACTCTTGACTGCTTCCAATTGAGTTCACACATTTTAATTCATATTTTGTGACATGTACAGTCCAGCAAGGTGGTTTGTGTGAGTTACACACCAGCAGTGGTCTTGAAGCATGGACATCAGGTCAGGTTTAGGGTTCTACATAGTGGCAAGGCAAAAACAAAAAGCAGAAAACATTCTGAACAAACAACTTAATACAACAACAAAATAATATTATACATTTCCAAAGCTTGATTTCATTGTGCAAGTAGATCAATCAGAAATTGCCCGTTGAGTTTCCAAATTAGTAACCTGTTTAACAAGTAGCTCATTAACTCATAGCCTATGAGCTAATTCATTTTTAAAGGTCTGAAATATGAATAAAACACATCTCAACCTTTTCAGTCAAAATTCTATCACCTGAGATGATGTCAGACTGCACATATCTCACCCAAAATGGTACTAATGCCACCTTATAATAATAATAATAAATACATTTTATTTATTTAAAAACAATAAAAATAAAGACATAAGAATAATGTTATAAAGGATACCTTTAGAGAGGCAAGTCTTTGTAAAATTATTGAATGGTGCCACATACACTGCAGCTATACAACTGTTAGGATGCCAGTTGGGACTCATGGTGGAAAGGGAAATATAAATGAGGCAACACAATAAATCATGTATCACATGAGGAGTTTTGTAGTGCTCAGCAAGTCCGTGCGTCCTGCAGACTATAAAACCAATAATGCACCTCATATTCTGCAAACACCATTTGTGTTTTAGAAACCATAATGAATGTTTTGTCCTAATGAAACACACTCCAGTTCTCACTTAATTAACTTAAATTGACTCCAAGCCAAAACAAGATTCTGAAGTAAATGATTACTGGAAATCTGACAAAGCAACAGCTCCTCAGCTATCGTACAATATCTGGAGGCTGACTGAAGTTTAGCCTTACTCTGCGACTAATGGATTAGGTGCTGCAGTAGACGTTTGCATGAAATGTTGCAGAATTACATAAACATGCATTCAGGCTGCAAAAATGTCTAGTTACCATGAATAATTCCCACACTTCCACAGGTACAAGGCAGAGATAAGATAGAGAGTTATATGAGCTTCAGATAAGCTGCAAGTCGGGGCTTTAGCTCACAACCGAGAATATATTGCACACAAGGTCAGATCCAGCACATTCATTTGTAATTCAAGCCACCAGCAGCCTCAGTTGACCTCACAGACAGTGACATAACAGCACAAGACATTCATTAAAACTAACTTCAAACTCAGAGCCGAAGCAAAAAGAAGGCAAAAGAATAAAACCGAGAAGCAATCACAGTCGATAGATTTAAACCTCTACTGAACAAATACAACTGTTACTGAAAGAGAGAGGCAATGACAGTGGCAGTAAGGTAAAAAGAGACAGCGACATGGATCAGGGTAGTCATTAAGGAAAGATGAACATGAAAACTGTTTCCTGGCAACAGAAACTAAGACTGGGAAGACTGAACGAAGCTAACAATTACAGCTTGATCATTTTAGAAACCAGTGTTAGATTGTTTGTATGCATGCCAACATAACTGTGTATGCTTTTGTATTGCTTTCCAACTTTAATTTCTGTTATCTGTTTGAACTCTCTTCTTTGCTCTAATGCAACACTAGATCTCCCTCTGTGATGATAAATAGTCTTGTCTAAAATAATAAGAGCAAAAAACTTGATCCTTATCCTGGAAATTCATTGTTAGACCTACATCATCATTCCAAAATAATGATTAAAAACACACAAATGAGTTTAAGAGAAACAACAGGATCATTCACCCCACTGTTACCAATTCATAAAACCTATTCATTTATAAGATAAGATAACAGGTTAACAGGAAAGGCACAGAAAAGTGATGAATGTTTTAAACACAATATTTTTTGTGAACTGTTGCTCTAATCAATATTTTTAATATTAACAGTGGGTCAAATAACCACTAAAACTACAATGGGACAAACTCTCAGATAATTATCATGAGTCTTCAGTTCCCCTCAGCTGTACAGAGCATTTTAGCATCTTTGGTTTTGGTTTTACAGACCTCAACTTTACGACTTTAATGGTTAACAGGTAAATGGACTGCTCCTACAGCACTTTCCTAGTCTTATCGAGTACTCGACATGCTCTGCAAAACATGCCACCATTCACTCATTCACACGTACTCATAGACTGGCACAGGTTGTCATGCAAGGTACCAAACTGGCCCCTCAGGAGAGATATAGCAATTTGGGGTCCAGTACAATATATTGCCCAAGGACACTTTGACATGTGGACTGAAGGGGCTGGGAATTTACCCACTCTACCTCCTCAGCCACAGCCGCCCAATTAATTCAATATAATTGTCATCAGCATAATTTTGGGCCACAGCAGACACCTACTTTCAGCAAAAATTAGGAACTAGCTGGTGAAAATAGCAGAGTATTTAGCAGCCACACAGTCTGACATCTCCCTAAGGTGTTAGTGGAAGTGAAAAACAAAGTTAAGAGAGTGAATATTGGCCTTACATTTGTCAGGTCACCTGAAACTGTCAGACTCAATTGAACGCATACAGTGTGTTGTTCTGTGCGTGCCAGACGTGTATATAGTCAATTATTTGTTTCCATATGTTAACATTAATAATATGTTGCACAGTGTTGTGTTTCTAAGTGCAAAATACAGAGTAGCAATGCCAGAAATGATTTAAAGAGAAACTGGATTGTTGTTGCTTATGTTGTGGCATTTTTTATACAATACAGAAAATGCTCAGTTATACCAACCTGATCTTTATGTGACAAAAGGTATTTACAAAAGTCTAAAAAAATGCAGTTGGTGCAAGCTAAATCACCACCTTCCGAAGGCAAAAATCACTAGAGACATAACATGTAGTGTGTATTTATTAACCAGTGCAAACATCAAATCATCATTTCTTTTTTGTTTGTTTGTTTGTTGTGTAATCACTGTTAGTCTCGTCTCCTGAAACCTTCAGGAGTTTTGACCTCTGTGTCTCGTGTCTCATGCCTGGTAGCATATCCAAGCACAGCGCACTGGATGACATCAGGGTTGATTCCCATGGGTTGAACAGAGAAAGGAAGCATGACAGCATGCTCTCACAGCCAACAGGGACTCTTCGGAAGGTGGTCTTCACTTCTCTTTTAGTTGGTGTTTTTGTTGGCATCACCGGATCTCTTAGCTGTTCCCCCCAGAGAGAATTAAAAGAGATGCCAGGAAAGAGGAGATGTGTGTATGTGTCAGACAAAGGAGTAATTAGCTAATCAGACAAATTCTTCTTTGCTGTGATTGACTACTGCTAATCTGAAGAATACTACTTACTAATGTGTCAACTTCATTGATGCACCCTGCATACATTCAACCTCTATCCAACCCTTATGTCACTGCCACACTCATTTTTTAAGACCAGTCTTATTTTAAGCTATCTCTCTAATGAGATGAAAGCAGATGATGTAACACATACGAACACACACATATGCACACACACACAAACACACGCACACATACACATGCCATGGTTCGGCCATAAAATATTAAAGGGGGACTCAAGGGCCCTCAGAATTGATGAATCAATGAGAACTCCTGAGCACAAAGTAATAAATAGTCCATTTTAGAGTGTTCACCCATGCCTAGGGCCATTAACCGAATATGCACCAGCAAAAATTCCCACTTGGCATTTACACACACATAAACACACACACTCAAACACACACACACATACGCATCTATCTTCAGCTAATCATCGATCGGCAGTTTGACAGCATAGCTATATTTGTAAAGGAGGAAGGTAAACAGTGGATCACACCAGGCACGCATGTTCCTGCACGTGTACGAGATTGTTACTTGAGGGAGGGCAAGATGTGCTATTGACTGCATCAATTAATGAAACCTCATAAGGTTTTGTGATGACTCTTGACAGTGTTTACTTCACCCGATCAATTCTGGTTACTGATCTGAGCAAACGTCTTCACTCTGGAAAGCAAGTGACTGTTCTCGGCCAGAATTCTGTTTCTTCTCTTGCCACGAGGCCGTTTTCATGTGCATCATTCTGAATATCTCAAAAATTTTCAGCGTTTTTTCTTAGTGGGATACAGAATGTCTGTAAATAAACATGCCAATAATATTGTCTGGGTTTTACTTTAAGCGTTTGAAGATTGACATTTGATATTTGACATTTAAAGATTTCACATATGCCCATCTGTACAATCTACATCAGTATTCCCAATTAAAAAACAAACTCGTTATATTTGTTGTTTGCTTTTACAGTTACATTAATCACTTTCTCCTCTCCCTCTCTCTCTCTTTTCTCCTCATAGACAGCAACTTTGTTTTGGGAAACGCCCAGGTGCAGTCACTCTACCCCATTGTCTACTGCTCAGATGGTTTCTGTGAGCTCACCGGTTACGCTCGTGCTGAGCTCATGCAGAAAAGCTGCGCATGCCACTTCCTGTATGGCCCTGAAACGAGTGACCAGTTAACAGCCAAGATCCAAGGAGCCCTGGATGATAGGAGGGAGTTTAAGACCGAGTTGGTTTTCTACAAGAAGGAAGGTGAGGCAGCACAATGAATCTGTGTGTGTTCATGGAATCACTATGAATCTGATTTTTTTTAAATTTAATTTGGTGAAGTCCATTATGACTTGAAAAAAGTACAATTTTCTTATTTGTGATCTGCAAAACGGCACAGTGGAAATATTTGTTTCAATTTTATTCATTGCTCAATATCAAAAATATCATTTAACTGTAAGGAAGTGTCATAAATACAAAATTGCACATTACTATATATCATAAAGACTTTCCAATCAAAAATCAGACACACAATGAATGTAGGCTTTTTTAGTTTTGCTTCAGCATCTTAAGTGTTTCGTTTTTAGTTTGAAGTATCATGTGGATGAACAGAACAAAAGTATGTTTGTTTGTGTGGCAAAAGAGTACTTTTTTAAAAAAAAGAAATTATCAGGGTGATAAACTTAAAATTAACTCTCCAGCTGTATAATTAGACCAGAAACTGAGGATTTGCATCTAATCATATTTAATGCAAAGGCACACAAAGTTTCACAGTATAAGTGAATAATTTCTGAAATTACAAGTCAGTCTGGGGCAAGCTTGAATTCATGCCGCTTTCTGATCGATTATTATGAAGAGTTTTCTTTGTCTCAAGACAGCTGAGTTGCCCTCGAGCAAAGTCCTTAATCCGCCAACTGCTTCAGCGGCCAGCAGATCAGACAGGGAAGCTTCCAGGTATAAATTTGTGTAGCTGTGTGAACTGGATGTTCCTAAAAGGAGGGAGCCTCGCCATGAGCAAAATGTCCCTGGATAAATAAAGGATAAAGGGAAACCATGACACTTTAATGTGCACTGTTAAAAAAGCTTTTACTTTTTCAGTAATTACCTCATGCTTCCCCTACTTTACAATCCAGCAGCTTGTTTCAACAGTCAGCAAAGGTGCTTCTTTAAAGAAAGAAAGATGTCGAAACTGCCACAAATTGATGAAAGCCTGAACTTGTAATATGAGAGGGTATTGACTTGGTGTGGTTTGCAGGAGGTTTAGAGTAATCTGAAAGAGATGAGTGATAAAGTAGAAAGTAGAGGGGGGGAGCAACAGCGAAATGGGCGAAGGAAAAATGTCAAGGGAGATGAAGAGTGTGAAAGACCACCAGATGGAGAAAATCCTCCACTCATTCATCCACTCTATAATTATAAATCAAAGCTGTGGTTTATCAAGGAGTGAAATATGTGTGAGGAATGACGAGGTAAAGAGGCAAAAGCCCAGTCCACAAATAAAAGAATAAGAAGAGTAACTCATGTACAAAAGGAAGAGAGACAGAGGGAGACATGGACACATCTGTTCCTCTGAGATATAAGCCTATAACAAAGACCAGCAGAGGGTTATGAAAGCTTGTTGCTCACAAAACACACACAAATTACAAATTGAAAGTGTTTCATGCTTTTATCAGCTCATCCTGAGCACACATTAGCATTGTAGCGGTTCTCCAGGGCACAAAAAAATGCATTCATATACAGTACCCTCACTCAGATCACGATAGTTCTTTCCAACAAAGCCTGGGGCATAATTTTAATATTGTATTTCATCCACTGAGTACATACTCATAAGATATTCATGTCATCAGACTGCACGATTCAATACAGTTCAATTTTCTCCTCTTAATCATTGGACAATATTTACATGAATGTATGAGAATAAAATATAAGTAAAAAAATTTAANTTTTTTTTTTTTTTTTTTTTTTTTAAAAGAAGAAAAAACAGTTTTTAACAGCATGGAGGCTTTAAAAATATTTGCTGATTAAAGAGTAAAATACAACCATACAAATGTACACTCTCTACTTACTGTATTGTAATAAATCATCACACATGAAGTGGGATATTACAGTTATTAGATTACAATTACTCTTCTTCATATGTTAAGAAAATGTTGATATCTTTAAGGTAGTATACTTATGATAAGCAGCTGTTGGCATGCTAATAATTGGGAGGATCGTAAAGTTTTTTCTAAGGTGTCGTTATGAAAACATAAATGTAAAGTCAACCTCATGGTGTAGAGGAAAAGTAATCAGAATTCATTGTCTGTAAACCATACATTTATATGCCAATCAATTCAGTAAACATTTTACTACAAGTGGCTTCCTAGTGGCACTGAGTGAAAAATGAACCAAATTTAACAGAAATACAGTCAAAGCAGGGGGTTGACCAACTGAAAGACATTGACATCCATAGCACGGCATAAAATGTTACGTACGACATTTTATTAAAAGGCCATTATACACAAGCAATTTCACTCTTGTTTGATTACACGTCTTCTCTTGGTTGCGTGGACATGTTCACACTGTGTTTGATTGGCATGCCCCACACTGTGCTGTTAGCTTTCAAGGCTAAATTATACCATAATTCCTTTTTCTTGGTTTGGTGACCTTCAAGTAAAAATGTTCGCAACAAATGCAACTACAGGGTAAAAGGTGTTTGAGTTTGTCATTTGTCATTTATCACTGTCAATGTTTTACACAATGTATTATAATTCATGACATGCTCTGATGAAATAATAAACTGTATACTGATGACAGACTTCCATCTCCCTGATAGTTATGCATGGAGAGACAGAACAGAAGGTGGTACATGTTGTTTCGGCTGATATTGTTTACCATCATGTTCCAGTCAAACAGGGACAAATTCAGCCTCAATATGGCTATTGTATTTATTCAGGCAATCCTCACGCTTTTGTAAATGCATTATTTACATGTATGATCCCCTGCTAGGAATTAGTCTCGGACACAGTATGCAGTGTAATAAATGCAACCCACAAAGTCACAAGAGATTATAGGTGAGTAACCGAAAACCAAAACAGCTTGTTGCCAAATTTCATGCATTTATGTATCACTTAGCAGGGGGTGACTTGTCTCATTAAATAATCTTCTTTACAGGTATAAAACTGGAAATGTTTAATATTTAATCTAAAAATGTACTGTTTGTGCGGTCTGTGTTTGACTCAATCCCACACCATCACCCTTATTAGTGTTCAACCACTAGAGCGCTGGTTCTCAAACTTTTTCACATCAGGGACCCCTAAATTGATACAATTCTTTACCTCACTTTGAGAACCATTGCACTAAGCTATCTGTTGCTCATGTTAATGTAATTAGGATGAAGTGACACTTACCCTTACAGTGACAACAACACTGTTTTTCATGGGTAGACTCCAGACCTGTATACAGCGGACACAGCATGATTTGTAAAAAAAAAAAAAAAAAGCACACCAGGGGCATGGTAAGGGTTGTTAATATTTAATCTATTGAAGTAATATTTGATATCTGTTGATTTGGAGTGCGGCAACGATTTAAAGTCAGGCAGCTTAAAAACACCATGTATTTTGAAGTAGCTTAGCCAATATAATGCGGTTTTAAAAGCAGAAATAAATAACTGAATTTTCAAACCAAATTAAGAATACCATTTTTATTCAGGCATTAAAGATTAGAGAGAGTAAGGAGACAATAGAGAAGCATATTTAAAAACAACATTGAAATAGTAGTAGTACAAGGTCCTGGACAGGAAACCAGTCAGTCAAACGTCTTCAACCCCAGGTTACCTGTGAGACAAGAGAGCACAGAGAACTCCATGGAAGAAGTTTAAAAGTTGGTGAATGAACTGATACATGAATGTAAATTGATAAAAACAATTATAGCTTTGGTTGGAAATGATTAAAAAAGACAAAGCACAGGAAACTGGGCTACCCAGAGAAAACCCACATTACCTCAGTGGACAACATACATCCCTCACTCTAGCTTTGCAAAAAAAAA
>JANJYP010234797.1:0-11733 GCA_024605115.1 Rastrelliger brachysoma | reverse complement strand
ATTCTGCTCTCAGAGTGCACCAGCATGATGCATTTGACTTAAAAAATTGCCAACATTTGCTCCCCAGGCAAATCCCTAAAGGGTCAGATTGAGGTCCACCCACCATAGTCTCCCAAATTTCTAGTAGCCTGATGCTGTTCTAAAACTTTGTAGCAAAAAAAGTCAGGGTGGAAGATGAATCCACAAATAGTGAAACTCTGACTGAGGAGTCCTCTGTTTGTTTCCTCATTTCTTACCAACAGTCAACACCGGTGCCTTTTAATTAGTACTTCTTCTTCTAAACATGACCAAGGCTCTAGTGGAGGGTAAACTCCATTTACTCCATTCTGGAAATGTGTTCATGCATTTTCATTATTTACTCCCCACCTTAATTTGCTCAAACTGGGTCTCCCATAGCAGCCTCCTCAGCACATTCTTGGATAGTTAGTTTCTTTCTCTCATGTCAGCACCAATGCATCCTCCTCACACTCAACCAACATCACCTACAATGAGCTATGAGGGGTTAAAATCAACTGTTTCATCCTTTAATCTGCAAAACAGACGTCTAAAAAGTGAGTAGATTTTTTGAAGTGAAGCAGTATTCTTTTGTTGTTGTTCTAATAGTGTTGCTTCAATAGCCCTGTTTTGTCTAGCTTGTTATTGTGTTCATGTTGCGATATAGGGTGATTTAATTTGAATCTAAACTCTATATTTTCTACAATATGTTCCCTTGACATTCTGTTCATCGGCAATTGCTTTTAATTAACACGTGTAAATTGAGGTGTAGCTTCGTGTGCTGTCTGATGTTTTAACACTGAAGCTCTTTTTTTATTTCTAGAGCGTAGGAAGGGATGTAGAAAGAGGAGCTGAGAGTCAGGGGAGAAAACGTAAGATGTAATAATGGAGAGACAGGAAGACTAAGATAAATAAGGTACAACTCAAATCAAGATTTAAAGACAGTAAGTAGAAGAGGGAAGAACAGAAGGAGAAGGGAATCGGGATGGAGAAACTGACAAGTCTAGTGTACCTTCAAGTTAAACAACAAACTATGTCATTTGACTGTGTGCTTCAAAACCACATAAGAGCGTTTTGTAATCTGACATCCCTAGCAACAGTAATTGGCAGGAAAAGATTTCTTTTCTGCTGTCCAGTCCATTTCAAATCACTGTTAAAGAATGTGTCTTGTTGTGGAGATGCAGTGAAGTTTATGCACAAAAACTCCTTGGTTAGCTTCAGGGAATGATCACGGTTCAGGTTGAAACGATCACTTTGTTATTGTGGGTGGTTAAAGTTACTGCTTCTTTAAAGTTAGGTGATCTTCGTTTTCATGGCTACAGACTTTCCTGACTCGTGATTGGGAATGGGAATCGGAACAGTGGTCTTCAACACACATGCAAATTGTTATCCTATTATATGGTATCCATTAATTATGTTGTCCTATAATCCTCAACTCTAATAGTATATCTTTGTATTACAGCCTAATCATTCAAACGGTGTTGGTTTAAAGTGATGAAGTCAGTTAGTGAATATAAACAATGGCTAGGTAAACTGAGAAGAAAGCGTTAGCACTCTGAGGCAATGGGGACCTGATTATCCCTTTTATGCTCAGCCCTCTGTTCCCTTTAACCTCAATCAATCTGCACTGCTTGGTATCCTTATAACAAGGCAGTGTTCAGCTTCTAACGAAATATCAAAAGTATCCAAACTTTCATGCGTACCAAATGAATTAATAAAGGAAAGAGATAAAGTACATCATATTAGGACCATGGCAGAGTGAGTCTCTTTGACAGAGGGATCAGACCACTCTGACTGATTGTATTTGATTAGTTTGTTAGTTAGTTGGCTGAGGAGTGTCTATCGTTGAGAAAAGAGGCACATCAGTCCAAGCCAACGTCAGCAGCAGCAGCACCACAGTAAATCAGCCTGGCCTGACATGCTTGATGAAGGCAGTGCTGAAGTTGAGGAGGATCAGGATAACACAATCAAAGGAAATGAATATACACCATTTAAAAAAGGAAAAAAAAACATGCACACTCTCTATCTCAGTGAAACAAAAGAGACCAGTCTTACGAGTTGTGTTTTATAATGTGCCCACTTGTGTCACTTCCATTGCTTCCATCTGGTATGCATTTTATTAGACTACACCACTATGCGCAGATACATTAATTAGAAACAAACAAGGTTGAAACAATTCCTTGACATGAAAAAATACTGTGAAATGAATCGCTTCCTTTTTGAAATCCTTTATCGAAAAACCTCACAAACAGCAACCGTCGCCACGTTGCTCCATTTGAATTAACCAGCGCATCGCAATGAATTAGTGTCGTCGGCACTTTGCGCCCCGTCCCCTTCTCTTCCCTTTCTTTTCCCATCTCATCTCATCTGCGCTTTCATCAGGAGCAGATGTTGAGGTCCACTTGACGGATAAACAGCATCTCTCATCGAGGCTGTGAAGAGTCTAAATCAAGCCCTTCACTGTCACTTTGAATGCTCATTATCATGCTTTATTCCGACTGTCACTAGCAGAACACAGTTGTCTTTTCACAGGAGCCTATTAAAGGTGACAGCCTCGGTTGGTCCTTACATGCTAACCAGAAACTACAGAAATCAACTCAGAGCAGACATAGAACTAGTTAACTTATTTAACAACGATAAATTAACATGCACATCATTCGGAATAATGTCATCGTGCTAGTAACTCAGCATGGTCTGTCTGGGGATATGAAGGTCGAAAGAGGCTGTTGAGAGCGGGTCACTTTTGCCTAAGCGAGACATTACTGCAGCACAGCCGGTTTGACTGGCTGCGGGCTGCGACTCCATCGCCTCAAGCTAGCTCCAGGGTTAATCATTTAAAAGACAGACAGCAATTTCAACATCAAGCATTCCAATCGAACCACCTGTTATTGTAATTAAAACAGTTTTATAGACATAAGCCCTCAGGTTGCATGTTATAACAATGTCTCATGGGTCCGCACAATATTATGGTTTGGAGGGGGAATTTTGTCTTCATTTGGGCAGGAAAAAGTAGTAAGGTGACAGGAAATAAGAGGAAAGAGAGGAGGAATGGAGCAGTGGTCCCTGGTCAGGCTGAAAATGGGGACATTTAAACTCCCAGACCACCAAGACAGCCCTCTAGTTTTTACATGAACAGGTATCTCAAGTGGCATATTGCTTGAGCTAGCAGTAAAAGGAACATCAAGTGCTGCTGCTCAAAAAAAAAACATTTGATCAAATTGAGTCTGCTTATTGAATACAAATCCTTTTGAAACCCCATGTTCAATCTAATTAGGTTAAGATTCAATTTAGATCCCTAATCACCTTTTTGTCCAATTAATGTTCACAACCTGTAGCTAACTCGCAACCTAAAGAGGAGATGAGAAACATTTGATATGAAATGTTGATTAAATGCATTTGTACAATTTTATAAATGGAAGCTGATGTGATCAGCATTTTTTTTTTCCGTCACTGAAATAGTCCATTCTGTCGATGTTGCAAAAAACCTCAGATTATAGTGTTGCAAAAGTGTGATCTTTGGCAGAATGCAGTCACGAGTTTGCAGAGAGCACAATAACCAGATAACAGCCAAGTTTCATTGTGGCCCACAGAATTAACATTAATTGGCTACAGCTGATACAATCTGCCCAGTGATGTAACTGTTGAAAGCAATGTTCAGCATTGTTCCACATTATAAATATAATTATACTTATTTTATCTACATGTTTTGTACATTGCTCTGTGCAAATAAAAGGTGACATAAAAGTTTACTACAGCAATAGTTAACATAGGAGTAATTCACTGAGTGTTAATTTTGACATGATTATTTTAACCATTAAAAGAATGGTTAAATAATTGAAACGCCATTCTTGTGAGCCATGTACAGTGGTGGAAAAAAAGTTTTTCGGACACTCCGTGCATTTTGAAATATTGCATTAAGAATCATTCTTAGATCTTCAAGTACAATTTCTTTTAGTATAGTCTTGGGTCATTTTGCTACCTGTGATCCACTAATGAGGGTCATACTTTTTATTAAAAGACACAATTTTTGTTTCCATGCTTCATGTCTTGAAAGTGAGATAAAACACAGGAAATACTCCTGAGGATACAGATTTTCAGCCCAGTGAGATTGGGTGTACATTTTTAAGGGTGTCTGAAAAGTTGCATGCAAGAGGACTGTGATTAGTCTTGCAAATGTAACAGCAGTTAACAAGTGACAATTTGTGTGACACTGCTGTGTGTGAAACAGAATACTGGTGCCATTCCTGATCTTGCCAATTGCTGTTAATTGAGTATGTGGAGTGGGCCATTTTTATCTGACCCTACTCAAATATAGTTTTTACTTTTTTCCCTTTCTTTTTTTTAAAGTACAAAACTGTGAAACATTTTTAATATGACAACTAAGGATGTTATCATAACTGTAGTACTGAATATGCTCCCTTGATTCTTTTTTTCATGAGACTCGGCCCTTGATTTGCATCTTAGTGCGTGTGTATTATTAAATATTTGGCAGCTCTACGTGCAGTGTCATGTTACATGTTTAAAATCTCATGAGTGACCGACTACCATATAACGTGCTAGATAAAGTAGGTTCCACCAATCATACAATCTAAAGGGGCGTCCATCAAGATTCCATTCATAAATCCCAGGTTTAAGGTAACTTGGCTGTAGGAAACGTTATTTCCTTCTACAACACAATTTAAAGTCTTATCCCATGTTTGTCAGATGGGGCTGCTCCATACGGCACCCACATATTCAGACTAACATGATTTTCACACACAAAAAAGGCACTAATACAGCATACTGCGCTGTTGAGCCACCCTAAATCAGCACAGGGGGAAATTCACTGTGACAGCTCTAATAGCAAGCATCTGTACTACTGTGGCAAGCTGATTTTTGCAACACTGCATCAACAAACACATCATCATCGTTCACTTAGAAGTCCGCTGCACGCACACTCAGGTCACAGAAAAATCTAAGCCCAGCACATTGTGTACGGCTGCTAGTTCAGGGTTCCTGGGAGATTAGAGCACCCACAACAAAAAAACAGAACTGAGCTGGCGCTGCCTGATTAGAAAGCTTGAAATCTCAGTCTCCGTTGAGGTAACAGAGGAATTTACTGGAATTTATCAGCTACTCTTGTTAACACCCCTCTCCCCCCGACTCATAAATTATAGTAAAAGTCTGCTGTGAACATGTGTATAAATTATGCAAAATACGCTGGGGATAGAGAATAGATAGAGGCCATGCTATCTGTCGGCTGGAATGATGCAAGCTCTTCGAATACAAGGAAACAATAATATACTGAAGTCGATTTTTTTTTTCTGAGCTCCCTTGTGCTGAGCTGTTGAATTCAATGCTGATGAAAGTCAGCTATTCTCTATAATTTGTTAATAAGGAGGCATAATCTACTTTTTTTTCACTAGTACTTTATATCTTCCTCTCTTTCTATATTGATGTGTACATTTGTAGGTAATACGGGTTTCATGGTTGCTTTCAGGAGCAAATCTGGTGTAAATATAAGGCTACGGAATACTTTTTTTTCTGAAATGAGATCATAGCTGTATAGTTTTCATTTTCTAAAGAAGGATGGCTGGAATACAGAACTGTAATTGCAGTTCCAAGACTGCTGTTTTTGTATTTGTAGCAGTCCATTCATCTGAGTCAATAAAGTGTCCCCGAAGTCAGCAGTAATGAATCAAACTTTCATGTTTTTGGGGTAACTTTCTTCTTTTAAAATCCCTCAATCCCTCACACAAACAATATCAAATGTGCACAATTGGTCTGTGGAATGTACTAGATAAAAGTTTTTTTTTTTCCAGTTTACCCATTATGTATAGTAGTGAACCAGTAGTTTTTTTTTTTGCAGCAGCAGCAGTTGGTTTGGCTGTTTGAACACTGTGGGTGAATGCCTTTGGTCATTAATGACACACAGGCTACCCGGTCGCAAAGTTTGTCTCTTGGTTCACAGATACTTTATTGTTTTTCTTCTGGGTTTGTTTGCAGTTGATTATCACAGACTCATACACATACCACAAAAAAAAAAAAAAAACCCTACATAGCCTCATCCCCTGTGATCTGAGATCCTGAGAAATAGGAGGCCTGCTTGTCACCACGCACACATTTTTGGGGGGTTAATTGCTCAGACAGATTGGAGAAACTGCTATGCCGATGTGACAAAATAAAGATCTGTGTGACCAGGCATCAAAACGATTTGACCCGTTGATAATTTGCGAGTTTATAGAATGGAGATGGTCTGTCATTACGGGTTAATAACAGGTGTCAGTTTCCACTAAGCTGTATTATGATCCGCTAATGCAACTGCGTACTGTAACATGTAGACAAAAAGCGTAGCCAGAGGGGACGGATTATTTCACACATCAAATTTCTATGCATAAATTTACTGTAGTACAAACACAGTCATTGCACATTAGTGTTATTTTGCGCAGTCCATGCCATACGTTGTCATGAACAGTTCATAATAACCAAGGGTTTTCTTTAAGTCTAACCCAAAACCCTAACTCTAACCCTATCACATCAGGCTTAGGTGATATCTATTTTTTCATATCATCCTGACATTTCAGAGTAGTATGTGTTATATGACATCAGAGAAGAAAGTAGAAAGAGCTGCTGTTGATAGAAGTTGACGTTGTCCAGCCTACAATGTCATGTGTTTTGTATGCAGTTCACTTACTGAGACAAGTCTTTCTGGGTTTAAATACTTATCGCCAATAGAATAATAAATAGATAGGAAATAAGCGCCCCCATTCGATGGATTCTTGCTGAAGGACTAGATGACACTTGTTACCAGGGCAGATACCAACACAGCAGCAGGCTGAACGGAGATGATGTGTGGGTGGTGTTACAATCTCTAGCTACTTTCTTGAGGCAAATAGTGCACACAGCTTCATCCATGTCGACTGGCTCACCTTTATTATCAGGACCGAACCTAGAATACTGCCAAACACAGGCAGAGCATTTTTCTCATTTTACTAGTTCTGTAATGTTATTTAAGTCCGGTGACATGTGCTGTGCACCACAAAACATCACCTTTACACAACACCTCTCTAGAAAGTGCGTCTGTATTTTTGACTGCGTTAAAAATCACATCCTACAGCCCACTGTGATGTGTCATACCAACTTATACTTCACATATAATAAGAACCAATCAGAAGTGATTTGCAGACTTGTTCAGCTTATACAAATAGCATTTTAATGTTGAAGCTCTTAGAAGTGGAGCCAGTTTGAAAATGTAGTAACATTTTCCTCTTTAATGTAGTGAGGTAAAATAATAAGGTTTTGAACTTCAATACATATACTTAAATCGCTTTCAAGCACTGGTGGATGTGTGCGTGTGTGTGTGTATCTCTCTTTAACCCCCACTATTTGTAAGAGTGGAACTTTTCTTGAAAGCATTGCACTTCTGAGTGTATAAATGAGATTGATTAACATAGAATGTGCAGTTTGACTTGTCAATGGGAAAAAAAGTGTTTCTCTTTGTACCAAAGGATCATAATTGAAAAATGTCACTCCTGTGGTTACAAATATTAGTGATGTAAACAAACCTTTCGGGGCATAAATGACATAACATCTGCTCATTTCTCATCTATTGTTTGTCAAAGTGACAGCAGGCTCCAAACGCTGTATTTGAATTTCAGCGTTGGCTCGACTCTTGTGTTTACATGTGGCTCACACATTGTCTATGAAGAAATGAGGCTATTTATGTTTAATGAAAATGCATGTTATAAACAGATGTGGAAGAAAGAGCAATCATCAGTAGAACCGAGCCAGCCATTAACGTGATTGCAATTTAAATCATGCACAGACTCATTCTGGTTTTTGTTTTCAGCTCTCTTAAGGGCAAATCTTCTCAATCATCCAGCTCAATTATACTCTGATTGTTAGTGGGGCTTATATCCTCATCATGCGCTGCTCATGATGTGAAATCACATGACCTAAACCTAATTGAATTGCAGTGGCATGCCAGCATTGGCTGTGAGTGTTGTGAGAATTGTCTCACAGCAGTTTTATTTAGATGAGCCGATGACAACTGCAACATCACAGCAGCAGGTTTGCTTGGCTTAATCGTCCAATCAGAGCTGCAGTGAAGGAGGTGTGACTAATATATTCTGCAATACGGGCACCATTCACAAGCAGGGGATGGTTTTGAAATGGATAAACATAAACAGATATTAAGAATAGTTTAAGACTGATTTTACACTTACAGATGATGGTAGAAGCAATGGTATAACATCTGTCTCATGCTAGAATATTGTTATGGCTTGTATTATCAGAGGTACGATCAACACATGTAGAAGAATATAGTGACATGATGGGGATAATTTTACTACTTACTGTCTTGGAAATGAGATACATTCTCTGTTCTCCTCTGTCTGAAAGCTTCCACAAGATTCTTAAAAGATATTTCTCATACACTCTCATACTTTTTTCTTCTGATGAGTGGACTGCTCATTCTCCATCTTTATAAAGGGTGTGTGTTTATGATCAGTAGCATGATGGATACAGATTTCGGCTCATTGTACTAGCTGCGGTAATGGCCTCACTTCAATGTCCCATTTACACCCGGTATTAAAATGCGCAAAAAGCCTTATCTAGATGGAGTTCACCAAATGGGGTCCCAGCTTAGAGGTCATGTGGACCCTCCTACTGGATATACAATATACAAGGACCTAATTACACATAACCCAGTGAAGATGAGGAGATGCTACAATATGTTATGCAGAGAGTGTAATGTTCATTGTTGCTTTTCAGAGGAAGAACTGTCTTTGCGACTGTCACTGAAAATAAACATGGCTTAACACGAGGTCTAAGATGAAATTCAGTTTTGTAAATACAAATTTATTCTATATTTTCTCTTTTAATTAATAAATGACTATTCATTAAAAAATGACTGTGTGATGATTATTCATGGTGTATACTGTAATGGGGCCAAATAAGCAATCAACCTTGCAAATGAACCCTGTAGTTTTTCTGTATGTTTACTCAGAGAATGCAAATGCAAATACAGCAATTGGGCTCCTAACCAGAGCCCTCATTCCCTAAAAACCTACCTTACTGTTAGACAAACAGTTCATAGACCTATATGGAGCCTCTATTTTTTTTGTTGTTCAAATTAAATGAAAATTGTGTAACGAGGAAACTTTATCAGCCTGTCTTTCAAATAAATCATCCCTTCCTCATCATCTGGAGATCCAACTCAAGACACTTTGACATTGTTTGTCCCCGTTTCTCTAATATATTTCACTTTTTTTAGTATTGCTGTATGCCATGCTTGTCTTTGACGTGAGTGTTGGCTATTTTCCCCTCATCACTCTTTTTATTGGGTCAAAATCGAAGTCAGATCAAAACAAAATCAACTAATTAGAGGTTGCATCAAAACTGTCACCCGTGTCATCCTTGATCCAATCAGCATTCACCTTGCTTCCCTGTCTTCCCGTCTCTTCAAAACAGCAGTCATTCCCACTGGTATTTTGTATCTGCATATATTCATTTACTTACTCCCTCATTCTTTATTTTCTCTGAATAATCTCCTTCATTCTCCTCGTTCTCCTCTACCACCCACTGCATTATCTGCTAATAACCTGAAATTTGTTTGTCACACTGGTGATACAGAGGGCTGCTGCCCGTCCTATTACACCCCTCCCTGCCCCCCAACCTTACTTGGTTTATAATACCTCTTATTGAGTCTGATCAAAAGCCAATTGAATCCCAGTCAAATATTTGTATTTCCCCCTCGTCTGTTTGATTTAACTGCCAATGCTGTCAATCCTGCCTTTGCTGCTACCTTCCTGAACCCTGCCACAGCTCACTGCCCCGCAATCTAGTTTCCAGATTTACTGTGTAACAGCTCTTAATGACAAAGAGAGTCCCTGGATCCCCAAGTGGTGCATTCAGTGCAGAGGCAGTCAAGGTTATTCAAGAATATAAAGCGGGGATTTGTTGGAACAATAGGCTTTATTGAATGAGTCTAAAACAATGTGCATGGTATACAAAAATGCCAAACGAGGATTTTAACTGAGACATCAAACTGTGATGCACATGTAGAAAATGTCCTTAAAGTTGAAGCACACAGTGAAAGCAAAAGACGTAAGTGACGACATTGATATGAAATGGCAAGCAAATTGAAACCACTGCAAGAAATTACCGCTGCGCATATGATAGGACATGTCATACATGCCATGTTTATGCATGTACACCCTGTGTGCTTTCCTCCTGTTTTTTTTTTCCAAATGCTGCTTAAGAAAGCAGTAACAGAATCCCACAACTATTTCTCATGTGGAATGAGTACGCACTGAGTTTTGAATGGTCCTCATCTGTTTCCTTTATGAGTGTTGAGGCAGCAGTGTACCCCCTGGCCAGCCATATCACTACTCTCTATTACACTCCAACCTGGGAAAGGAGGAGTGAGGTTATAGCTGTTAAAGCCTGCTAGTATCTGGTGCTACCTGATTCTATGGCCTGTTGGAGTGGCTGTACTGTAGCTGTGGTCAAGGACACCCTAGGGAATGACGTATAGAAATACGAACACACATCACATACACAGGCTGACTCATATTGTATGTAGGGCATTCCTTTTAATATATCACCGTTCATTCATCTTCACTGTTTCTCACTCACCTTGCCCCCTCTTCCTTCTTAACATTTTCCCTACTTATTGTGTACCATAAGGCCCTCGTCATGCCTCTTTGCTCTCTGCACGCACTCGCAAAAGCAGATCACACGCAGGTCATTGCACAGACCGTGCTGTGAG
Source organism: Rastrelliger brachysoma (assembly GCA_024605115.1). Lineage (NCBI taxonomy): Eukaryota > Metazoa > Chordata > Actinopteri > Scombriformes > Scombridae > Rastrelliger > Rastrelliger brachysoma. Next base: position 989 of record JANJYP010234797.1, on the reverse strand, counting down.
CCAAACTCCTCTTTCCCCCTGCCACCATGCCAGCTTTATAAAGTATCTGACCTAAGTGAAGCTGGCAACCTTCCGCATGGCTGGGGGACCCGGGGGGGATTGCTGTCTACCTAGGCATGTAAGAGGGCAAACCGCAGGTGTCCCCTTCTTCTCCTCCTCCCTGTTGCAGCGGGGACTACCTCACCTCCACCACCACTGCTTTAGACAGATGGTTTGGTTGTGATCATTTAGGAGGCTGCTGCGAATGAGCTCTCACACACTAGGGCATTATTCTGTCCCCAGGCGTCCCCCCTGCTGAAGCATATAGCTGTTTGCTTCCAAATAGTTGGAACACCGGTACGGTGAGATGTCTTACTTGGCAGCATTGTCAGCCTGTCATTCATGAGCAATGTGATGAAGTGACTGCTTCGATCAGACATAACTGAGGACGTTGTCATAGTTTTTGGACATAAGGGAAGACAGTGAAAAAAAACTGTTTGCTTTCTTTGGTTCTGACTGTGAGATGGAGGCAATCTGTCTTGGGATTTTAAAAAAGATTGATAGGGTACAGAGGATACTTGATAATGGGTCAAACCGGCTGAATGGGACATTTTTTTTTGTAAACTGAGAGAGTCAAAAGATTTTATTCATGTCTAATTCTGTTTTCCCCTTAAAGGGATTAATCTGTAATTGTAACTGGCTACTNCATGTCTAATTCTGTTTTCCCCTTAAAGGGATTAATCTGTAAATGTAACTGGCTACCACTCAGCTGCTTACTTGTAAACATCACACATCCACTCCTCAAGCTGGATGCATTTGTGGATGTGCCCTGCTTTGAAAGGTGGTATTCATTTCCCACTCTCCATGCAATTCTTCCACTCCTGATGAAAACCTGATATCATAGGTCATTGCCATGATTTACAGAGATAGTATGAGCACTAGCCATGATAAAAACCCAGTTCAAGTGGCTGACTGTATCATAGAGAAAACATGTAATAGCTGCATTATCC
>JANJYP010234761.1:0-12467 GCA_024605115.1 Rastrelliger brachysoma | reverse complement strand
ATAGATAGATAGATAGATAGATAGATATATGAGTTGAAAAATCGATATCGTATTGGGCGACAAAGTGTTGCGATATATTGCCATATCAATATTTTTACCCACCCCTTGTAGTGTTGCACTTAAAAATGATGCTTGTTTTGTTTTGTTTTTTTCCTCCAGGATAACATAACAGTAGGCAACAGCTGAAGAAATGCACCTTTTTTTTATTACTTATTCAGCCCCATACTAACAAAATCCATTCCTGCTATTTCTTTTGTTCTACTATTAAAAGCACACCCATCATGTCATTACAGAACATGGTTGATTTATCCATTATTGTTTAAGATGTGTCTGAATTCCTGATGCTATACCATGACCTCAAATGTTGTTTTATTCTGACCACTATTCCATAACTCAAACATATTCAGTTTACATAGATTAGAGAAACCAGAAAATTTCCATGTTTGAAAAACTGGCATGTGGTGTCTTTTTTTTGTTCTTAAATATGGCACCAAATGATTAATTATCAAAATAGTTGACAGCAGATTTATTAATCAATGAATCATTTAATCATTTCAGCTCCAGTCCTGTTATAATGTGATAAAAATGCTTTTGTTAGCATGTTTAATCCTTTATCCAAGGTCCAACACAACTTTTAAAGAATTGCACAAAGATGCCAGAAGTGAGTCTGGTTTGATTGTTTTTATTCAAGTTATCCATTTATTCGAATCCATGTAATTGTTGAGGGACAATTATTCATAGATATTTTGTATGACCAAGACTTAAAAGATCATAATAAGCTTGTGACTTTCTTTAGACATATTATGGACAAAATAATAATGTTATTCCAGGTTTCAAAACCCTTCTAGCGAGTGAAGAAAAAAGGAAGAAAAAAAAGTCTTGACGCTTGTTTCCTAAGACAAAACAAGGCTGTTGCTGTCTTGGATCGACCTGAAGTGGTTCGACTCGTTACTTAGGCTAGTCAGTCAGACAGCAGCAGACAGTTTTATCTCTGACATGAAGAGGCAGGTAGCTCTGCCCCTCAGGGGCCGACTGGCCAGGTTTGATCTCATCACAGATCAATTGTATCTCCATTAAATGCTTCCTTACCAAAAACCACTGGGTTGATTTGCTTAGGAAAATCCTGTAGGAGGAAGAGAGTCCACTTCAACTGATTTAAAGGTAAGAAAACCATCAGGAGAATGGCCCTTTGTACCTCTCAGGCTAGGCAAGATGGAAAATAGCTCATGGTAGTTTGCATTTTGGAGATTTAATGAAGTCATCTAACATATATACCAGGCTCTGTATGACTTCCAGAGAAGATAGGTATACTGTGCTTTTGTAATGCATGTCATATTTTACACACTTCTTGCTCACATTTTATTGGTAGCACTTAAAATGTGTTTTGCGGTTTGTGTACAGATGTTTACTTATGCTCATGTGATACTTGTGGTCTGGACAGACTGAATTCATCTTGTTACATTAGAACATTTTAATGACCCTAACCAATTAGCTATTCAAGTTGTATTTCCAATTCTTCAGTTATTGCATTATTTGTCTTGAGGCATTAGGACACTGATGTGGAGAGAGCGTATTTTTCCCTTCTGGGATATTTAGTCACAGTAAAGCCCTGAGTGGCCCTTGATTGGCCCCAGGGCCCTGGACTCCCACATTGGCTGGATGCTGTCCCAAAGTCAAGGCATTGTAAACACAGAGCAAAAGCCAAGGGCTGATACTGATATCCCCAAAGGTGTGCAGCCTTCTGCAGCATGTGTGTTTGTGTATGTCTGTGAGTTAATGACTGTTTCATTAGGGCGGCTGTGTGTCCAAGCATGCATGCTACGTTCTCCTCTGTGTGTTAGTGTAGACCTATCTTTGGATGGTGAGCAGAGGAGGAACAAATTTAGAAATTCAAAACAAACAGTCACAGAGCTGAAATCCAACAAAAGAGTGTTGACTGACAGTACAGTGCAGAGGAGTGGAGGTAAAGAGAGAGACTGTCAGACAAAGAAAGAGAGTGAGAAAGAGAAAGAGAGGGGGTGGGCAGCAAGTTGAAACCTAAGCTTTCTGGACCCTGTTTTCCCTTCCTTCGGGCATTCTGTGGCTGGTAAAAAATGTGCTGTATATTTGAAGTGTTGGATCACGTGACAAAGGCAGGGTTTGTGAATCAAAGTACACAATGATTTCAGGAAGAGAGAGAGAGAGGGAGAGAAAGAGAGAGGGTGTATGTTGGTGAGAGAGAGAGAGGGAGAGAGAGAGAGAGAGAGAGAGCGAGAGAGAGAGAGAGAGAGAGAGAGAGAGAGACGGGAAAAAGAGAGTGAGGCGGAATGCAACAGGCTGAGCTCAGTCGTCGATGTGAGAGGGACTTCTGACTGACAAACACAACTACTACGCTCCTTTTCAGCTCATTTCGCCGCTGACTAGTCTTTCACTTCACCAGGAGACTGTGACGCGCTCACATCCCACATCTGGTAAGTTTGACTTTCAACCCCCCCCCCCCCCTTTTTTTTTTTTGTTTAAAGATGATCTTTCATTTCCGTATAACTTCAGTCTTCAGACAGACAGTGGACATGTCAGAGCATGAGTGAGATGTGTGTATTTCTCTTGTCTCTCTNGTGTGTGTGTGTGTGTGTGTGTGTGTGTGTGTGTGTGTGTGTGTGTGTTTGTGTGTTTCTGGGACAGCATGAGTGGAGAGATTGAGTTTCCTGAGGACAGCTTTAATTGAGAACAGAGATTTTTTTTGAGAGGGAGAAAGAACAACAGGAACAGCTAAGGAAGGGAGTGAAAGCCAATCAGCACTTGCATGTGCTGCAGGGCAACTCCATGTGAGGAGATGAACGCTTACATGTGTGTTTATGTGTGTCCTCATTTGTTTGCCCCAATAATGGATGCACATGTGTGTGTTTATTCCTGGCTTCATGAACATTGATACACAGTTGCTGAAAGATTATGAACACTACGAAGGTCCTCTAAAGCAAAGGTTGGAAAAGAATGTTGGAAATTTTAAAAAAAATTAAAGAACGAAGTAAGAAAAGAAGAAAGATACACCGCACTATATAGTATTGGTTTTGCTCAGTCACCACACTGAACACTACAGGTGAGCTTGGTAACCGTCAGAGATTTTCCAGCAGTAGAGAAGCGGCTGATTTAGCCTGCAGGCTCACAGCCAACAGACTGGCTGTCAGACTTGATGGATCACTCCATCAACTTCACAAATGGCTGAGTGGCTCTGGTATACCTGAGTATGTACACACTTAGTCACTCATCCTCCCTAAAGGTTATGTAAACAAGTTTCCATCCACACAATTACATAAGAGAGATGGAAACATTAAAATAGGCTGCTCCGGATATCACAAGACAATCTGTTGTGCGTCTGATTGCTGCGGCTGCTGCTGCTTTGCATTACAAGTGTGTGCGCACATGTGTGTGTGTACGTGTGTGTGCGTGCGTGCATGCACTAGCAACGGGCATGGATGGATAGACTTGCTGACCCCCTCATATTGAAACTCAAGTTCTTTTTATACAATCTGTGAATCATTTCAAATAGCATCCTTCGTGCGACGTGTGCTAAATAAATACAGATGTATTGCATGATTGATGATTGTGATTAAGATGCTAAGTGCTTCTTTCCCAGCTGATCCGAGCTACCCGATAACACCATACTGCTGAGCGGCCACTCTATGCTATGTAATGCAACGCAAGGCCCCGCTGTGAGCTATTCTCGCAAACTCTTGACAAATCTGCTCCAGATTAATTTTCCCTTAATGTATGAAGGAATGTTCATCAGCACGTCCGCAGGGATAGGTGGCGAGTCTACAAGTAGGACACAAACAACTGGGTGTAAACAGTACATAATATATAACGGATCACATTAAGGAAAACAGAGGTTGACTCACTAAATCTAAACACAATTTCTCTATTTCGGTTTCTCTCTGGTTGAACGGGTTTCATTTGTCATCACTTGACCATTTTCTGTGTCACTGGATATCTGCAGAGTGCTGGCTCCTCAGTGAACTCTAGTCCCAGGTCAGATTAAGCTACTAATACTCAACTTTCTCAGTTTATAAACTATACGGTTTGGGGTGGATGCATCTGCTCTTGGTTAAGTCCTTTTTTTTCTTTGGTTTCATCATTTAGAGAAGAAACTTCTAGAAAAGTTTTGTGTGCTTGGGTTTGGGTGTGTTGGGTATAACTCCTTTAACTGCATTGCAATCTCATCTTTGTTCTCTATGCTTTTCAAGAATGACATCCCCTCAGGCTGAGAAGTCTGTCTGGCTCCTCTCTTTTTCTGTCTCCTGCTGTCTATTTCACTGACTTCTTTCTCCTCTATTTTCTCAATATGAAAAAAAAAACAAAAAAAATGTCTTTGCTGGTCCGTGTCAGCTGAGTTCGATTTTGTTCGGGGGTTGTTCTCTTGGTCGTTACATATAAATGGAAACTTGGAACTTCCCAAACAAAGACCCAAGCTTTTGCTACTTGTTTTTTAGAGAGCAGTGGACACAAATGTTTTCTTGTTCTGCAGAATTACATATTGTATGTGGAAGAGTTATTTAGAGAGATTTTGGTGAGAGTCTTGCACTGGCTGTGGTTTGGTTTGACATGCCCAATTGGCTTCAGAGATTTGGAAGTCACTTGTAACATTCATTGTTGCTTTCGCTGCACTTTTTCCAAAAAAAAAAAAAAAAAAAAAAATCAAGGCTGAATGTGTTTCAGTGTATCCAAGAGCTTCTCAATGTGTTTAATCATGGCCTGAGGCTGCTCTTCAGCACAGGCTACAAGTCCTTTTAAACACACTTCTAATCCCCTCTGTGAACGAACAGCAAAGTACTGATTGTGNGAGAGAGAGAGAGAGAGAGAGAGACATGGTGGGGGTTCGAAGCAATTTTAGACTCACTTTTCACTTTAATACTAAATGAAAAGCTGCCTACCAAATGCCTCAATTAGGTCTGACCCATGGCCGGTCTCCTGAGCCTGGAGCGACAGGGGCTGACCCCAGCTTTGACCTGGAGACCTCCAGCAGCCCACAGGGTTGGCTCCACATAATGACAACATTGTGTGTTTTATGAAACATTACTATCGGCAACATCATCCCCATTAGCGGCGCTAACACATAATTCACACTGTGTTATTCCAAGTGTATTGAACCATTTAGAGTTGTTCACAAGAGTAAAGCTATTGGTTATTAGAAAGTCAAGTGACACTTTTTGCCATAAGAGTGAAAAAGGATTGTTTTTGTGAAGAGCGCCTGCAGTGATTTTCTACTCAGTGGCGATTATCACTGTAACTCTATTATGAGGTGTAAGTGTAAACATGTGTAATTTATGTATTTTTAATATGGACCCTTGCCAAGGTAACAGTTTGCAATAGCAGTCCCGATAAACTCTGATGACAACACATTCAGGACTGTAAACAATTATTTTTATTCTTCCTTAAGCTTTGTGATATTTTCTCAATTAATCAATTAATTGTTTGGTCTTTAAAAATAGTTAAAGAAACAAATATGCACACTGCAGAAATTGGAACCAGTGAATTTTGTCATTCTTGCTGAAAGAAGTTGATTAAACAACTGATTTTCCATATTGTTATTATATTTTATAGAGATAGAATAACTGATTAATCGACTAATTAATTGATTGAAACTGATTAATCGACTAATTAATTGATTAATCAACTAACGATTTAAGGCATTTTTTTTAGAGATCTTTTATCATGGACAGATTACATAATAACCTGATAAATAAAAAAACCCCCATCAAATCTCAAAAATCTTAAAAATTACAATATATTCTCTATATATCCTTTGTTAGACAACAGTTTGTAGATTTTTTTTATACTAATCTGCAGTGCTTTTATGGACATGCTTTTTCCATGTGGTTCATCATACAGTTTTATTGACTCAAATTTATCCAAATTTTCATTCATGGCCTACTTGTCCAAATTGATGATCGTTTTCCAGCATAATTAGCTGCTTCTCCGGCAACGGTGGATGTGTTCATAAACATCTCCAAGTGATGGAAACCTATTTTAAGTAATCTGTGATTCATTTTTGGTAGATTCTACTTTAGGATTAAAGCCTGTATAACAATTTCAGATGTTATGTTAAAATTAAGCTGTCAGCTGTGGTCAGAATGTTTAGTTTTTCTATACAGGCTCTCAGATGAACGGAGTGAAAAAGATCCTGTTTACTCTAAATCATTTTATTAAGATGAATATCTGAATATCTATCATTCTGAAAGAAGTTTCTGGACTTGGAAGAATGATATCAGATATTGTTTTGAGGCCTAATATGTATATCTGTGTATACATTCTGGACTAAGCTAACAACATAATGGCTTACATTAAATGAAAATATGTGTTTACCAAAGCCAGAAACATCATGCGGTTATAAAATGACTGTCAGACAACTGATGCTTTATGGCTCAGTGGTATTTGTACTCTCAGAAGACATTCTTACACATCAGCTTGACATAAAATATAGTATGGCCATTTGTTGAAAAATCTAATTATGCTGTTTGTGGGTGTTTTCTCCTCTGTAATGGTTTCTGTGAGTCAAGATGTGCATTTTCCACTCTGTGTTTTCGGCACAGCTCATCTTTGGCTTCATTCTCTCAGATTTGATTGTGGTTTTATGGTTTGCAGCTAATTGTCTCTGCTGAAGTCACATTTTTCCCTGTATTTTGCTGTTTCTGCACTCAGACGTGAGTCAGTTCACTCTGTCCATTATAGGTGTCATACATGTGAGTTTCAAAAGGAGACACTGATTTTTACATTTGCTCCTCTACACAAAGTCATACACTAAACTTTACATTACACTTTAAGTGTATCTGTGTTGTGTAAATGGTTATGACCATAAAACATTGACTACTTGTCTGATATTGCATTGACAGTAACATTAACAGTTGCAAAATGTATTTCGTAGAAAGAACAACAGATAAGCAAAGCTCATATCCACAAAAGAACCACACAACGTAACTGAACCAACACATTCAGAAAGAGAAGCCTGTTGCACTTTATCATTGCCTGCTCTCTGGCTGACTCACATCACTCTGGATAAATCCCACACACTTTAAGTTTGGAAACAGAAACATGACTAAATGGTTGGTAACAGAAAAAAACATGATTCCTTATTTTCTATTTACTGACAGGAGATGAATTAAAGTGCAGAGTAAAGGACATTTCAGTCCATGTGGCCTGTCCTCAGTCCAAAAGATCAAAGTGTGTTTCTCATCAGATAAACAGTCTTTTCAAGTCTTAGAAAAGTGTTAACACTCTCACTGAGAGTGAACACACTTTTAGGGACTGAAAAAAAATCATCATGTAATCCATCTGATATGCTAACAGTGAGGACTAATCAACCACATGATCAAATAAATAAAGGAGATCATTGTACTGTGTGGAGCAAAGTATTCATACCCCCTGGTTCTAATTTGTAGCCTCTGGAGTCACTCCAAGTATTATTTATTTATTTATTTATTTATTTATTTATTTATTTATTTATTTATTTATTTATTTATTTATTTATTTATGGTTTATTTGATGAGGACAGATATAGTGTGCATAGACAAAAGGAAAACAGCTATGCAAGTGCTGAGTGTTTATAGCAGATACTAATTTGCAACACTCATCCCTAAAAGAACTTTTGTGGAACAGATTACACAGTGAGGTGAAAAGAAGGTGAACTTAATACAATAAAATACACATTTAGTGGTAACATTGCCAGAGAAAACTAGACATGACTATAGGTTTGTGGCTTAGTTAACCATTATTTGGTAGCCTTCTTGAAAAGTCATGAAGCTTGCAGCAAATTTCAATCAGTTTCTTATCTCGAAACCTTAAAGGTTAGCCTTAATAATCAAACATCTCTGAGCCATGCCATCTCTGTGTCATACTATTGAGACAGTTTCAGTGTTTCCATGTTAACATTTAGCTTGAAATGTTTGTAATGTTCTACATAATTTCTTCCATAATTCAGTCCTGTACCATATTAAGAAAATTTCCATTTGAACCACTAAAACTTGGCAACATGGTTGTTTCTGTCTTATTACACAATTTGAAAATTCCCCATTGTGCAACAGATCTGTGAAACTTTGCCATAAAAATATAGCATTCATTTCAGTTAAAACAGTGTTGAGTTTAATGATGAATAACTGATTGTTAAGTCACAATTATTAACACTAATCATGGATCCATTTATTACTAGTGTAATGTGGAAACAAGTGGAATGTGTCCCTCTCCTATCTCAACAAACCACACATGATGAACACAGTGATGCACATTGAAGGTATTTTAATGAGTTACTTTTAATAAAGAGTGTTGAAGTAAATACAAAAACTGGTATGTTTTAAACCATTAATGTTATTCCAAGTAGCTAATAAGTCCAGGGTAATGAGACCATCTTCTCTCTCTGAAGACTTTAACAGTGGTCATAGTTCATCCATTGACTAAGTGATACAGACTACCGCTACATATTTCTCAGTTAAGAGACTCATTATACTTTAAACGAGGCATTAGTTTCATAATGTCCTGAAGAATCCAAATGAAAATGTGGCCTTAAAAAATAAGCCATTTATTGCCATAATGTTGTGCCACACTTTTTTGTTCTTAGAAAAGTGATGAAAAGTGATGCATCCACAGCAAAAACAGCTAAATATCAAAAAACTTTTTCTTAGCATTTGAGCCCAATAAGCAGGCGTTTTTCTTCCCTAGAGAATAAATCTAAAAAAATGCCTTTTTTTCTGTAAACAGGGAAAATTTACCTGTCAGAATATTATGATGCAAGTCTGGTCAATGGATGTGTGACAGCAAAGTACAACTTAATGACTTCAATGAGGGCTGGAATTAATGCTTTTCATTATTGATTAATCTGTAGATTATTCTCTTGTTAATCTGTTTGTATATCAATTGTCAGAAAATAGAAAGAAGGATTTCTTGTAGCTCAAAACAAAGTGAGTTATCAAAACTTCAAAGATCAGTTTATTATCATGTATGAGACAGAAAAGCTTGAAATGACATTTGAGAAACTGCAATCAACAAATGTTTGACATTTGCGCTCAAAAAAATTACTTAAACTAGAAATAGAATGCAGATTTCCACCAGGTGAGTCTGGATAGTCTCAGCTTTCTTGAAGGTGCACAGAATAGTGTCATTATATTGTAACTGAATATCTGTATAAACTTAGCATAACACGTAAAATAAAACCCCTGCACCAGACTTGTTTTTAGCCAAGCCAACTGCCTTTTACTGCAGATAATAATGATTTAATTATCATAGTTGCTGGTAAAAAAAAATGTCTTGTTTTCATTGACTGACAACAGAAACAGAAGAATATGTAAAACTACTGAAGTATAGATTTAGCTGTACAGGTGACCACAGAGAGAATGAATAGAGATTTAGTACAGATGTAATAAGAGTGGGTCAACCATTAAACGTGGCTGGGTCCTCCTCTCTACATGTCAAAGTGTCCTTGAGCAAGACATTGAACTCCAAATTGCTCCAAATGTGTGTAGGGAAAAAGTTTACGTTTCTTTGGAGAAAAGTGTCTGCCAAACTCAAATAATGTTTGTTACAGGACTTTCTGTCTGACTCCTGACCAGATGTTGGCTGTGATACACAGTTTTGTTGTTTGCAGACCAAAAAAGGGTAAAATGAAGAATGTAGTTTGAATGCAGTTGTTTTCCTGTTTTAGGCGTTTTAAAGTAGAAACGATTCTTTATGAAAGCAACATAAAATAGTCATGTGGACAAGCACTGAATGGACTCTCAGTAATGACCATCTGGGTGTGTGAGTGTGTGTGCATGCAGTTTCATAACTGTAACCTCGAGCTGATTTGGGTTTGGAAAAACCATAAAGTTTTGTCATATTTACACTAAGAGTAACCAGATCCAGATGATTCTCCTAATAAGCACTTAAAACATGATAAAAAAATAAATAAAAATGTCATTTTAACTGGTCAACAGTTGAGGTTATATCAAAACAAACAAAACTGATAATACTGTGTGTTGTTGTTTATTGGAAAAGGCAGTGAGATGGAAAGCCCCATAGTTTTTACACCAAAGCTGTTTTTAATCCCCATTGTCTGGAAAAAGGGAACATCAGATGTGTGTTTGTGAGTGTGGGAGTGTGTGTCCATGTGTCAGCAGGACCAGGACCAGGTGACCCAGTCTGACCTGACCCAACCAGGTCTCATAAAAGCAGCATTGAGGCCTAGAGGCCCGGAGACACAGGACTGCTTTTGTTGCCCTACCTAAGGTGTATTCCCCCTGGAGGGAGAGCAAGGGGGCGGAGGGTGTTACTCATTAGAGAGAAAGAAACCATTCCTTGGCTTGGGCGCACATTATTTCATATTTTATTAGTGGAAATAAATCTCTTTCTTTATTTTTATGTATGTTTTCTGCCCGCTTTTTACCCTTCTCTCATGCTGCTTTACCACAGCCCGTTCTTTCTCTTATTAATCCAGTTTCCAGTATGGCTCTAATTAATAGGACTCTGTTCATTTCTTACACATGGCCTGCCAGATGCTTNTTTCTTTCTTTCTTTCTTTCTTTCTTTCTTTCTTTCTTTCTTTCTTTCTTTCTTTCCCCTCTGCCTTTTTTCCAGCTTTCGACACTTTGTTTTTTCTTCATCCTGATCCTTTTATACATCTGGCTTTCATACTAGTGATTTAGGTCTTTGAATTTGATTGGTTGAAGAGTAAACTTGAAGTCGAGCAACTCAAAAGCTACATCTGTAGAGGGATCCTCCATCCTATATTTACTCCTCTATTTTTCAAGGTCAATTGCAGCTTTCAATGGTGCTTCAGCATGTGTGAACGCGGTGTGTTTTCCACTGATTACTTGTCCATGAACATGATTAAAGTCACAGAACATCTGTGTATGTTCACTTCTGCAGGCTACATGTCTGTGCTTGTATGCGCCTGTGTTCTGCATGTCGGCAGGCATGTGTATGAAATTTTTTTTTTTTTTTAAATGTGACATTCCACACCAGCGCTTGTGTGTAATCACTTTTTTGAATCGCTGCACACTTTATCCAGCCTGTATTTGACATTCTTTGATTGTCAAACACAAAAGTTCTTTGTGAAAATAGTTGCAGGGATGGACTCTCCCTGACTGGCCCTCGCAGTGAAGAAAAACCACAGTGGAGCCAAACAGTTACAGAAAATATGTCAATATGGGAAATATGACTTTAAAAACAACACTCACTGCACTGACTTTGTGGCTTTGTGTGTGAATGTGCATGTGTGCTGAAACAACAAAAGGATGGAGGAGAATTTTACTCTAATAATAGTAGCACATGTTTGATTGGTTGGTCTAATATTTTATCTGTTTCAGTGAGGGCAGACTAAATACTAGAAACACTTATCCGCATGACACAGTACAATAGAAGGAGCACAAACTATAGACTAAGACCACAAAGTTGATTCAACATCTCTCTCAGTTTCCTGCAGTAGCACTCATGAAAGTAGAATTTATTGCAGACATGTTTTGTTAAACTGCATTAATCTAAAAAATCCGGTCTTATTGTGCTTACATGATTAATCTGCACAATGGTAAGACTACCAAATAATTTTCTTTTACATGTATGAACAACTCAACAGTCAATTTATTAATAAGAAATTCTGTAAAACATATTTTGTGTGCATCTGGAGTTATGAGGTTAATAATACATAAATAATAATAAATAATAATAAAATACAGTGCAACATCTAATGTTTAGATGTTTCTGAGTAGCTGTTCTTCAACAACAATGTTGCTGTTAACCTTTTTGAAAATATGTCATCATATTGTATTGTTAACTAGCACAAGAGGTAAGTGATAAATATGTTGGGTTCGTTCATTTGTTTGTTTTGTAATTTGGATGAACCGACCCTCTAAAATTAAAGATGTGATGTTTGTTCTTGCTAAATTAAGAGGTATTGCTTATGAGAGGTATTACTTGTCTGTATATGTGTGTGTGCTTGCCTGCATGTGTGCGTGCGTGTGTGCGTGCGTTCGTGCATGTGTTCACATCCCTGTCTTGTAAAGGAGGCTCTACTCTAGCTGGTATTTTTCCCCCACATGTGGAACACTTTAAATCAGGTTCAGGGTGACCTTTTACAGTAGCACTGTAATTGATAAGCTGCTGTATACCTGTGTTTATGTACATGAGCTTGTCTGTGTAATGCAGCACAAATGAGATGGACAACAGGGATATTATTGATGAATTATATATCAAAAGACACATTTCTAATAGCTTTTTCTCCACTCTTCAGAATTCTGCATGTATGAGTGGACGCAATGACTAGAAAGCACTATATAAGTACAGTCCATTTATTTGTGCTTGTTTCCTCCTCAATGAGAGACATTCGTAAATTCAAATTTTTCTCACTCATGCCACTCACCCACCCTGGGTGTTTGATTCCCATGCTGAAGCAGGCCCAAAACAACAAGACATTCTTTGGCCGAGCTGTATTTACCACAGCTCCACCGCAGAGAGTTAGGCTCCACCCACTC
>JANJYP010234729.1:0-11905 GCA_024605115.1 Rastrelliger brachysoma | reverse complement strand
TATATGCATAGGCCTTTTCACAAGCAAATTACAAAGTGCTTCAGAAGGCTAAATATATACGTACAATTTATCACATTATACCACATTATGAAAGTACAAAAGTAAAATATATGTAGTGCAGGGGACTATCTCTTTATACAATAAATAGACACAAAATAAAAATATGTGTGTATATTACATTTTGGTCTTTTTCTTGTTTTGTGTTGGTTAAATTGTAATTTGTTTTTAAAACTTTGTTACATATACAGCATAAATTTGACAGAAAACTGCATCATAATCTATGCGCAGCAAAGTTCAGCAACTATCCTATTCAGTTTAGCCCTGGTAGGAGCGCATGGGGTATAAAAAAAAGAGCTCTACAGTGGATATCTAAGAGCAAATAATGCAAGGACAACACTTAAAAANATTCAGTTTAGCCCTGGTAGGAGCGCATGGGGTATAAAAAAAGAGCTGTACAGTGGATATCTAAGAGCAAATAATGCAAGGACAACACTTAAAAGACACTGGCTGTTAGATAACTGGAGTAAAAGATGCAAATTGAGCCAGAGAGACAGAATAGAGCCTGAGACATAAGTGGGGGATTGGAATTCAGTGATAGTGGTTTCAGCCAGTGAATAGCATTTAGTGACTCCAAAGGCCATGTGTCACTTAATATCAAACCCAATCGATCCCACCATCAGTCAGTGAAAGAGTTAGCCCCAACTGCATATACATCTGTGTGTATGTGCACATGTGTGCCTGACTTAAAACTTCTAAATACAGAACATTTCTATTCTTTTTAAGCTAATAAAACAAAAAAATGAATGAATATTGCTAACTAATTCAAAGTATCAAAAAAATGGAAAATTAATACAAAAAGGAAAATTAATAGTAAAAATAAACAGGAAATATGCTCTATAAGAAGAAAGAATCCCAAGTGGTTATAATAAAAGAGAATGGGAGAGGGGAAATGTATTATGGAGAAAAGGAAGTTTTCTTGTAGCCTTTAGTGACTTCTTCAACTTTGAAGCCATTTTAATTAACTCTGTTTATTGTCTCAAGCACTCTGAAACTTAAGCAGGAAATAGATGGATTCCTGTTTCACTTTGGTTGTGCACACACGACTCCCGTCGTGAATACACATACACACACCCCGAGACTCAAACGCATGGGTATGTGTCTGTGCAAACACACACACACACACACACACACACACACACACACACACACACACACACACACACACACACACACACACAAAGACAGGCACTAAGGAGTATGAAAGATATCAGTGCTGACAAAAAGACCTTTAGCAGATGTGAGAGAGAGTTAAGAGAGGCGGCGTTGCTCAGCTTCCACTGCAAATTGCCATTGCACACACTGTCTTCTCAAGGCGGCACATCTTCTCTTCCTTAATAAGTGTTAACACAATGTGCTTGTCTTCCATTGACGCAATGTGTGTGTGTGTGTGTCTCCTGCACCTATCACACACCCCTTCCCTTAGCACCTGCTGTGTGTTGACAACGACAAAATGACATTTTCTCACTTATTTAGATTATAAAATTAGTCTGATTTTCTCTCCCCTTCAAATTCAAACTAGGCTATCCTTGCTGTACTGGATATATATTTTTATAATGTAAAGCTTATTGATAATATGTTTGTATATTAAACTAAAGAAGCTTTTTTAAGTGGATGGAAATTAGAGATAATCAAATACTGAGTATGTATTTAAAAAAAATCCCAGAATTTCATCAGCTTTAAAATGTCACTTAAAATTCAAGAAATGTATTCCAACTCTTAAAAAAGAGCTGCAAGTAGATTGTGAATTAATAAGTTGAAATTTAATTTTGCGATTACACTCCAGGAGAAACAGGCTAATTTGGCAAATTATTTATACCTAGGTATATTACCTGTATTTTCATGAGCTGTACATAGATGTTTGTACATAGCAGTAGAGGTGAAGTTTGAAAGGTAATGGATGAGGAACTATTAGAGAGATCAAATTTAGCCTTCAGACATCACAGCGACATTTGCACACAAATACTGAATTCCAGACACACAAGTGCACATGCAGACAGATGGATGGCCAGATGAAAGAGGAACAGGAGCGAGTAAAGGAGAGTGGAGAAAAGAGAGAAAGAGAGGAAACGGAGTGAGGGACAGAGGAAAGAGACAGATGGATAGTAAAATGATAAGACAAAGACAGATAGAGAAGGAAGGAGAGACAGAGACATGTAGTCTAACCAAATCCACACCAGCTTTGTGGCACTGCCCACTGGTGGCAGCCTGATAAAATAACTGACAAGACCAGTTCAGCCTGTGGCAGAAACACCAGAACAACATCAAAACAACTGAATCAACTTGTGTTTAATATCAAAACTAAAATATAAATATATAGAAAAACTAGACAAAGACAAAATAAGAAGCACACTACACCATAAATAAATTCTTCACATAAGACAGAAAGACAAAAAGAACAGGAAAAGCCTCTTGCACTCAACCACCATCACATCACTTTGTATGCATTTCTCCTTTCCTCTAATCCTGCTTCACAAGGCCAAAAGTTAATGGTTTAGCAATACTGGTCCACGTGTTCTGATGCTAACCCTGAGTGGCCTTACAACCATGTTTGGTCTTCAGTGGTCTTACCCTCACCCTAACTGGTCAATAACCCTTCCTGGCCTTAAGCATTCTAATGTTAACCTCAAGTGGCCCAAGTAGCTTGGTTCCTCGTCTTCAGGGTTCTTATGCCAACCCTGAGTGGCCTATAGCCTATGGCCTTTCGTTTGGAAAGTCTAACTCACCTAACCGAGCTAACAGTGCTAACCCTTTCAGCTGTCCAGTCACCCAGAAGAACATTGCTATAAAGGCGACCAGTGTCATTGGCGTACTTAGTCTGGAGGAGCAGGGCCGCCGAGTTCACCACTATGTCGGAAACCATCATTTATTTGAACACTAAGAGGTCTGACTTGATGTCAGGACAACATTGCTTTCCCTGCCCAGCCATTTCCTCCTCTTATTCTTCTCTCTCCATCAACCAAATATACAACAATGAGTCTAAAGGCAAGTGAACTGAGCATAACAGAGCAACTGGGAAGTTTCTTTCTGGACATATTTTTACAATAAATTTTAAAAATTAAAATAAAATATGTGTTGTTCTTTTTTTTTTGATAAATGAGATTTTTTTCTTGTGTATAAAAAGAGATTAAAAAGAGCTATGATTTACCAATATGATTGGCCAATTGGAAATACCAATCTACACAGAAAATAACTGGTTTGCAAGAAAAAAAGCATTTTATTCAATCAGTCAATCAATTTTCATTTATATAGCCACAAATCACAACAAAAATCATCTCAACTGAAATTCCCCCTGACTAATTTCTCCCACAGAATTAATGTTCATCATCCTAGTCTTCATGTGGTTTTGTGACAGCTAAATCTTTCTGCTATACACTGTTTTAAAGGTATGTCAATCGGGCTTTGTGTGTTTGCACTAACTGTTAAGTCTCACACACACTGACACACACACTCTGAATACACTGGTTAAATCTGATCTTTGTTTCTTTGTTTTGTGATGTGCTGTCAAAGTCTGAATCTTACACAAATGCACACCGCAAACCTTAGGTCACCCTGCTTTTTATACTACTAAATCTCTCTCACACAGAATTCTAACATTGGGTCACTTTGCCTTTGTCCTATACACACACACTGTCTCAAATAAAACACACACACACACAGTCCTCTAGCGTTGGGTCAGTCTTGTCTTTCTGCTGCAGCATGCAGGCTAAGTCTCTTCCCATGCCCCGTGGGTGCCCCTATGCCACCACCACACTGAGTCCCTGCCCTGGGGCCAGCGGTCAAGAGGGTCGCCCCGACCCCTCTGAGGGGGGGCACCCCGACCCCCATCACCCTGCTCCGGACGATCCTTAGCACTCCTTTGTCGGCCTGTCCCGCACCAGATAGCACAACAAAGGCTGCCGCTGCTACGGAAACCAGCCCTCGTCTCATCATCGTGATGAAACCCTTCCTCCATCATCACTCCATCTATCTACATGCAGCATTGTGAAGCTCTTAAAAAAAACATCAAACTCTGTTTACCATCCAAAAGGTATTGTGATTTTTTTTAATTAAAGAAAAAAATATATATATGAAGCTGTAATGATGATTTATTATTGCAAATTTAAAGCCATAATATGCTGTCTGAACGATGTGGTCAATACTATCTGATGGCACTGATGTGTCCTCTTTATGGTTAAATTGGATGCCGCTTGTCCACTTTGAACTTTGATGTTAACAGATCATTATTTTCCCTTCCAGTTGCATTATTAGCAAATAGAATGTGCCTGTGTCTGCATGTGAGTGAGTACACAAGTGCGAGAGAGAGTAAATAAGATGTCCCTTTAAGACAGCAGCACCTCTATTTTTCCAGTGGCGTTGTAATGAAATGAAATGTGTCTAATGTGCGGGAGCGGGGAGAAAGGCGGCCGGAGTGAGAGGGTGTTTCATCTGTGCGTGTGGAGCTCAGCGAAGCTTTGATGTGAGAGCTCTCATGTAGTGAGCAGGGCTTTGGGCACAGGGAAAAGGACAGCACTTGACAGGTACAAAGCATGGCTGATAGCGGTCACGGGTGCATGCAGTGAGAAAAGTGGATGGTATGGTTGCGTGAATTTGAGGTTGTATGTGTGGCTGTTTGCTGAATAGGAGCATATAAATGCTCTTCATTGCATTGCACTTCTATTTTAATGCATTTGTGTATCTGTACGCATGCATCTAATGTCTCAGGAATCAGCATGCAGTCTGTAGGCGTCTATTAAAATTGGCTCTTGGGCAGCTTATTTTATTAGTTTTCTGTCGAGGGGCTGTTAAGATCAGGGCAAGCAGCTCTCCCTTTTCTTAACAGCCTTCACTCCACTTCCTTGTTTCAGCAATATGCAGCTCCCGATTCGCTACTAAGGCTTGACTGACAAGGGGGAAAGGGTCACCCAGCATGGCATACCCAATAAGAGGAGGAGGAGGGGAGGGATGTCTGCAGGCTGCAGTAGGGTTTGATATCTGAACAAGGCACAATGGCTGACGAGAAGAAAGGCTAAGTTGGAAAATAAGCGAAAGCAAAGCGCTGGCGATGCATTTTGTTTGCATGTTAGGTATATCTGGCCTAAGTGACATTAAATATAAATTAAAAAATGTATTTTACAGGAAGGAAGATGGCAGACTGTTCCTCAATAAAAAGGTGAAAAGAAGCTGAGAGGGATGGTAAATGCTGTAATAAGGAGTACACTCTCTGTCTCTCTGTCAGGGCCACCATGCTCTGTGTGACCTTGTCGGTCTCCATCTCTACATGAGTTTTTTCGGCGTGCAGGGCCCCTTTATCCATCCAATCCCCCTTTTCTCTTCCTCTTTCTCTCTCTCTTTTTTCTCACTCCCTCTCTCCCTGAGGCTGAGATACCACACAGACTNTTTCTCTCTCACTTTTTTCTCACTCCCTCTCTCCCTGAGGCTGAGATACCACACAGACCGCACAGTACTGTCAGATTAAGTCACGGTGCCCCCTTTCTCATTTTAACACAGCACCAGTCTGAGACCCCCCATACCCTCTGAGCACACAACTATGTTTCTCTGAGAGCAGAGGGGCAGGAGAGTACTTACTATACCACAGGGGCTATGAAAAGACATGTGTGGATCTTAGGGGTGATGTGAGAAGGGATGAGACAGGATTGTCATCAGCCTGTCAGCAGAAAATCAATCATCCTCTTGATAACTACGCATACCCAAGGGGCATGCCAGAGAAAACCTAAATGTAACTAAATATCATTATCTTTCAGTTTCTTAAAAATGACACCAATACTTAAATAATACATGGAAAAAAAAATACAGGATGAAATTACAACTTAAGCCAAGACATGGTTTGCCTGAATAAAAGTGAACATACATAAACATGAAATACATCTCTTACAGCTCAACTTACATTTTTTTTTTGATCCACTGCTTAACCCCACATCCCTGTATGCTCAATGAATCAATTGAACAGCCAACCCAAATGTTTACATAGGAAAATGAGACACGCTGGAGGTTCATCTCCCCATCTGTCCTCTGAGTTAATTTTGAACAAATTGCCCACTGCATTGGTATCTCCTTTCATAAAGAGTACACATTTAATTAAGTTTCTCTAAATTCAACTTTTCACTCTAAGTTCAAAGACTATATTCAGTGTTTGCCTCACTAATGTAGTCATTCACTAATTTGGTCAAAGTAAATAAGACTGTGGTAATGATTATCTTTTTCTTGATCTTAATGAGCACAAATAGTTTAGGTCATAATAAGAGGGTAACCTTTTGAGCTAGTCAAGTAGTTGTGTCTGTAATAAGCAGCAGAGTTTTTAACCTTGGCATGAATGTCTGGGCTCATTTGGATATTGTTTATATGTGGAGCTGAATATTTATAAATGAGTTCAAAGTGGAGCAGTGGGGTGGAGGAAGTGAAGAGAATAGCACAGCTTCTGATCCCTGATGTCTCAGTTTCTTTTCATGCTCACATTTACATTTCTTTCTCTCTGTTTCACTTTCTATTCCTCTCTTCCTGTCTTGCTCCTCCCGACCTGTCTATTTTCAGCACCTTCATGAAAGCATAGACATAATGACACTCACACAAACTGTTGAGTAAGTAATGCCTACGCCCGTTTATGTATTTATTTCTATACTCGACGTCACCAAATCTGTGACTTCGTTAAGTCACTATCCATGCTTCATGGTTGATCAAGAGTGTCTGGGCTCACACTGCCACATAAACACACACACACATTCCCTGACACACACAGAGTTCGGAGGCCTGCTTCATCTGCTCTCAGCACGACAACACAGAGGGAGGTACAGGGTTGGGGGTGGTGGTTGGTAGATTGGGGGTGGATGTAGCATTAATCACCGTCCAGGTGGAAATTGTCAGAGCTATCGATTGTGCAAGTAAATGTTACACAAGTCATTTGTCAACTTTTTTACACAGGAACAGCATGTCATTCGCAAAGACACAACTGTGAATGTAAACTCTCAGACACTGAAATTCAGAGCTGTGTGTGTGTCACCACATGGGAAATCAGCTCTACGGTCACTTAGCAATCATCTAAATGTATTAATGTTTCTTAAAGTTTTATTATTCCTTTTTACATTGCAATCTTTTAACAATTGGGAAAAGTAAAAAATTAAAGTGTTGACTGATGATCAAATCAGTTGCATAATAAATAAACAAATATTTTCAGTCTAGTTTAATATTACACTATAAAACATGTGCTTGCCACATACACAAAAAAAGGAAATACAGTACGCAGGAAGAGTTCTCATCCCACAGAGGGAAAGCTATGGGGAAATAAATACAGGAGGCTTATTCTGATGCCGTTAGCATTTTGATTTATATATTCTATATTGTCTCCCCTAAGCATACACATGTATTTTTAATGAGGGCACAGAGAGATATAGATCATGGAATGATAGGTGCCTCCCTGCCCTCCTGCCTAACTATTTAATGTATAAATCAGGGAGAGAGGAGAGAAGAGAGGGGGAGGCAGAAAAGCTACAAAAAAAAGAAGGCAGACAGGAGGAGTCCCAGGAGCAACCCTGTCCTGAAGGCCACTAATAACTGTGCACGGAAGGAAGAAAGACAAAGCTTGAGTTCAGTGAGTCCTAGGAAGGAAGGAATATGAAAATTCAAATTAAAATGATGATTATAATGATGCTGGTGATGGTGGGAATTCTCATTTAATTTCAAGAAATAAAAACATTACTACATAAGACAAGACAAAAGTAAGGCACATGACCTCTGCCATAACAGTAAAATATCAATTTCAGATGATGATAACAGTGACTAAATGACAACAAACAGTGACTGTGCATTTATGGTATGTTCAACTGAAGTAAAGACATTCCACCAACGTGCAAATTCTTACAGTGTGCTGTCGATGAATGTTTCTACTTCACCATCTGGACAGGTAGTTACTGAGTTAACGCACACGAATACACAGTGGGTGCAAGGCGCATTGCCATATGTACAGACTGAGTCAGCCAGGGTCAATGGCAGGACACATTTAAACACTGCAGACACATGAACACATGTATGCAAGCATGTGCACTACACAGACCGATAGGAAATAATAATACACAAGCACATGTGTGTGCCATGGTAAATTACAAAGATTTTTTTTCACAGTATAGTAGAGCCATCTGGTTAAAACAAGAAATAACTTTGTGACAACATTTTAATAATTAATAGTTGCCATGTAGAATGTGCTATTCAAATTATTTTGAAAATTTTATGTTAAGCATTTAGTAGTCCTGAAAAAAATTAGTGCGTTCGGTGTCATCTCCCACTAATCTACAATGTGTCAGTGAATAATGAGACCATGCTGTTGCATCCAGGGTATTAATCTTACTGAACATCACAGGAACACTATGACCTCCATGGGTCAAAGGTCAAAGAGGAATCCCTTCACTCCTGCCCTGTTATTGTGACCTAGGAGGGAGAGTCACAGAGAGAACTGGTGGTCCTGATGACAATGCTGACTGTTGCTATGTGAGGCGTGTGTGAGAGAGATATTTCATGTTAAATGTGACCTTTCATGAGATTAATTCTGATATCCGATATGTGTAAATTCATTTCTATCTGCAGTGGCATTGTATATATTGTGAGAGTGTGAGAGGCTACAATCATGCAACCGGCAATAAATCTGAAGGAAACAGTGATAGCAAACTCACACTCACAACCACAATGACACTCACACAGTCCAAGAGAGTCTGACCTCTCTCTAAGTGGGGCTGCACCACAGGTCCTCGAGTCAGGGGAGGTCGCCACAGCCAATCACAAGCTGTGTTTGAAGTGTTAAGGGTAAACACTGTGGCGTCTTTGTCCTGCCATTTACTCTGCTTATTTTCACAGGATGTATCTTAGAAAAAGGGGTGGTAGAGAATATTTGTGTGTGTGTGTGTATATGAGTGTGTGTTCCAGCACATTTTCCATAGTGTCATTACCACATGGCTGGGTTTATGCTCCACAGCACACACATGGAGCTACGCATGTATGTTGGAATCCCCTTCATCCTCTCACCATACGGCCAAATACACGTGGAGAAATCCATGCTATGGCAACTAAGGAAACCATGCATGGAGCAATAGACATTTTCCTATTAACCCGATGCAGCCTTCAAAAACGGTTGAAAGCAATTAGCCATGGAAAGCGGCTGTAAAACACATCCTCTCTCTCTTCAGTTCTCTTTCACACACACACACCAACCCCCTCAACTCCACCACCACAATTCTCACTAGAAGCTCTTTCAAATCTACTACTTTTTTTAAGACCACCTGTTGTCTATTATTTTTACATTCTGCTTTTCTCATAAATCATAACACTAGGTAATTAATCAAGCTGTCAAAACAGGGACTGGAGGTCACCTGGAGGGGTCGGAGGTGGTTGCAGGGCCGATAGAGGTCAGGGTCACACTGCATTCCTCATTATCAAGTTGGGATGGGAGAGGGGCCGAACAAACAAAAGCGAAAGCAGATGGGGGGGGGGCAGATGAAAAAAGCAAGAGACACAGAAAGAGAGAGAGAGAGAGAGAGAGAGAGAGAGAGAGAGAGAGAGAGAGAGTGAGAGAGAAGGAGAAATTGACAAAGAAAAAAAGCGAAAGAAGCTGTCAACTGCCTACAAATGAAGACGGGAGACAATTCTGAGAGGGGAGACATCACATAAAAAGGTGGAGAAAAAAGAAAACAGAAAAAAGGAGGTACAAAAAAGAACAAAAGAAATCTAGAAGATGTTTCTACTGTACAGTCCTGAAATTGGCTGCAGAGAGGAGAAAAAGAGAAAAGAAGGAGTTAGGGTGGTGTGACTTCTCGATGAGAAAACAGGGAATCAGCTGTGAAAGTATGATTGTTATCTTGCTCTCTGTCCTAGTGTGTGTGTGTGCGTGATGAGGCAGACTGATATCTTTCTCAGGAGTGTGTATCGGTGTCTCAGTGGGTTGAGAGTCAGTTCAGAGACACCACGGCCACAGGCCTGGAGTGCCATGTCACTGACTCTACAATACACACTGCTGATTAGATCACACTGATTAGATTGCCATGTATACACACACTTACACGCCTGAATAAATGCCTACAGACAGGCAAAAAAGCTGAACAAATGTTTTATCTGTTCCTTAGCCATTATTGTGACCATTATAAAGCAAAACATTAAAGATGAACACAATTATATTCATCAGTTAATGTTTTCCTATGTTTCCTGGTTCACTCAGTAATATGAATTATGGAATGTGTGGCAAAACGTGTTGACAATCAAGTAAAGTGAATTATCCAATTATGTTGGACATGATTGTGTTATGTGAAGTTATGGGTGCACTATCAACAAGATGAAAAAACAGAAAAAAACAAACTAGCAGAATGCTGGGTGGAGGGGGTTGAAAGACTAGAACAGACTACTGAAGTGACAGCGAGAGGAAAAGATAAAAAAGGAACAATTTAAAAAGTGCAAATGCCACAGAACTACTTGTGCTATGTTCACATCCCCCTCCCTTAGCATGGGGCATGAATTCTCAGGCGTGGCTCGCTCTATCAAAAACATCACTCTTCAATGAGGCACCGACCATTGCGCAAAATTAGCTGTCACCCTTTCCTCAAAATCTTTGTTAATCTTGTTTCCAGTGTTTGCGGATTTATCAGCACATGCATCAATGTCAGCTCCTTGGTTACTGAGCCGCACTACTTTGGAGAAGATATAATTAAAAATGTTTGGGGTGTAGGGGTGGGAGGGGAGGACTGCTGAGGAACGGGAATGCTAGGAAAGAAGGGGTAGGATGGGGTGGTTGGGTTGGGGGGTCTGGGAGGAAGAAGGTGAAATCTTTCTCTTGTCTCGTAGATTCCCCTGGGAGTCTGTGGAATACGGAAACTGTGATAACAGAGAAACGGGCTGGGCTGCACCTCTCTTCCTCTCCCTCATTCTCTTGCTCACTCTCTGGCATCACATGGGTCATAGTGGCGGTTGCTCCACTAATCTGGCCAGTCAGGAAACTGGTGCCATTGTTAACAGCTGCATGGCACAAAGGAAAATAACAGCCAAATGCATCCATCTAGTGATCGCACTTGTCAACCATTTGATGCACACCTAACATGAGCTATTCACACAGGCGTTTCATGACTGAGGAGAAGACAGCACATGCATGGACTTTGCCACTTTGGGTTAAATAAGTAGAAAGATCCATTATTGGCATATTCAGTGCAACTTCTCTGATTATTTAAAAATCTGTTTGCATGTTCACAGACTTAAACTAAAACACATTGACATCTGGAGGGGCAGTGATGAATTACACTGTGCCATAACAGCTTGATCCTTGATATACTTCCAACACATCTCTTATTATCATGTGGCTTTTTCCAAACCATCACATGCCCATCCAGCTCGTGTCAGGGGACAGGGAACATCGTGCATTAAAAATTCAATGTCCAATTCCCTCCTTCTGAGTCACAGATAGACACGGCAAGAAGATACACATGTATAAAAAACAAAACACCCACAGCCCTTTGGGAGTGTGGTTGTGATGCTGAGACATCCCGGAGAGCTGTGCCACAGCACCAGCAGGTTTCAGGGCTGTGTGGACAGAACTCTGGCCACAGACATGACAGCTCGGGAGACAGCTCGGGAGGATGACAGACACATGTTTAAAACATAGCGCATAAATGCAAACCCCTTATGAGATGACACCTATCGTAGGGGCCCTCTGTCTCCTTCCCAAAAGACTGGGGTGTCAAAGAATGCGACAACTGTGCACCCTTGTGCCTGAATATCCATTACAGAAATTGGAAGGAAAGCCACAGAACAAACTGTGAGTCTGAATCTATTGTAACCAAAAATGACTGTTTACAGTTTAGCTTGCATGTGGCCATGCTAGCAG
>JANJYP010234723.1:0-19559 GCA_024605115.1 Rastrelliger brachysoma | reverse complement strand
AATAAAAGCGACTGTATCAGTCAACTTATTTCTTATGCTTAATTTTCACTGCAGAACTCAGTGGCCATCCTGGCTGTTTTACTGACAGGGGATTTTTATAGCACTGCGTTTTTCCACCAGCTGTGCGAAATGTATTGCAGCGATTGCATTTGGGTGTTTGCTG
The DNA here is from genome assembly GCA_024605115.1 of Rastrelliger brachysoma. Lineage (NCBI taxonomy): Eukaryota > Metazoa > Chordata > Actinopteri > Scombriformes > Scombridae > Rastrelliger > Rastrelliger brachysoma. The sequence continues at coordinate 19,396 of JANJYP010234723.1, read as the reverse complement.
CAGAGGCTATTTACACCATGTACTGCAAGGCTGGCTTATTGCTCTCCTAAAATAGGGTACAGTTTGCCACCACCAGTATTTATGGAGTCAGAGAGTTCACCCCCTTATCACGTGTAGGTCAGTAGGCTATCAGGTCAAGTTTAATATTGCACTGCATCTTAATATACAGGTGGATTACAGGGGGAGTATGATTCAGCTGACGAATGAACTCAAGCTGCCAACATGTTTGAGCTGTGTGGATCCAGTTCTCTCCCCTTACTCTGCTATCAGGTTAAGGAAAGAATTTTATTTACAACAAGCTCCTCTACCAACCTTTCTTTAAGTATGTTTTCTTATCTGTTTTAATATGATGTTTGATATGCATTCATTGAAAGGTGCCATTCCTCCAAATGACTTGATCATGATTTGGATACTTTTAGTTTATGTGTCCAAAATCATTATCTCTATATGTTTATTGGCTAATGTGCTCATTTATTAAATTGGAGCTAACAATTGTTTCTGTCCAGAAGTAAAATGCTGCGGTGGGCAGCTCTTAAAGCTTGCCCTGCTGGATTTTGTGCCATCAGACAGCAGTGTAGCTAGATTGTCTCAGTATGAGATCATGCTTGAAGCTTTCCAATAGCTGATTTCTCTCTATCTGAACAGCCTGTCAGAAATACAAATGTGAGGCCATTTGGTTTGTGTTTGTCTGTCAGTGTGTGTATGTCCATGTTCCATATTGTGTGTGTGTGTGTCTGTGTGTGTTCACATGTGAACACAAATGTTTTGTGTGGGCTTTAGCAGAGCCAAAGAAATGTTCTCTCTATGAAAAACATTACTCACATTAAGTGCATCTGAGCCATTTTGGCTGCAGAGGAAGATTTTCTTATGTGTCTGCAAATGTCTGACGACATCACGTCATTGTTGGGAATGCATACATTTTTATTAGAGAAGATGTGAATGCTTGATGCAACATACTTTCTGAGAACATTTTTGGATACGCACATCACAATGATACCAAAATAAACATACTAATCTCTGTAATTATGGTATTGGTGCTTATTTTAAGTATGAAACATATTTATTATTGTTAATTTCTATTTAGTTTTTTTACCATATTTTTTGTCTCATCTGGCCTCTTATACTCTCTTATCTCTGACCATCATTCTCCCGCTGTCTCTCTCTTACTCTCCTCTTTTTAATTCATCTCCTGTAGGTCAATGAGTGGAACAAAAATGACGAGCGCCTGCTTGCTGCAGTGGAGCATGGCGAGGTGGAGAAGGTGGCATCGCTGCTTTCCAAGAAAGGTGCCAGTGCCGTAAAGCTGGACAGTGAGGGCAAATCAGCGTAAGCATTCTTACTATGTTCTGAAAAAAAAACAAAGACTTTAATAAAGATTTAGCCACCAGAGAACTGGACACCATGTGAAATAAAAGGACACCATAATAAAAACATGCCTTCTGCTTTCTACACTATTCCTGCAGTGTTTAATTCAAAGATATAGATACAGTAGTCTCCAGTTAGGTGCATGGTTTCATAATATCTGAGTATTATTGCAGATATTTAGGGGTTATTTTGGGCTTTACTCTCACTTTTAACAACAAAGATCTGATGAGAGCCGGTCTGATTGTGGTAAAATAAAATTAGATGTATTCGATTTCATGGAAACATTATCCAATCGTGTTTTACTTCCAATTTAGGGATTAGATTTGCTGCTATAGTATATGCTGAGTTCTGCTCAACTCTTGGGCTTATTAAACTATTTTCCCGCTCCGCAGCGAAATGTTAAAATGTATGGCCGATCTAAAAATATAAATACTTTNGCTGCTATAGTATATGCTGAGTTCTGCTCAACTCTTGGGCTTATTAAACTATTTTCCCGCTCCGCAGTGAAATGTTAAAATGTATGGCCGATCTAAAAATATAAATACTTCTCTTCATTCCTGGGAGGCTGACATTTTGCAACCGAATGAAGCCATTCATGCAGCCTCCCTGAGAAGCAGTGTTTTTTTTTTTTTTTTAAAGCTGATTCATTTCTGCAGAGGCGGTGGAACTTGTTGCCTCACCAGTTGAGATTGTTGATAACAGAGAGGCTTAGTGTTAATATTTGACCTCTTTCTTTTTCTGAAACACAACACCTGCTGACCTCAATGTGTTTAGCAACTCATGCAGAGTCAGGAACATCAAAACACAGGAATAAATACATGGGTAAAAAGAAAGTATTTTCTTATTGCTGAAACAAAGACACACAGGCGTATTATTTCACCATTAGTTCGCATCCTTGACCTTTTCTGTGTGTGTGTGTGTGTGTGTGGGACTAGAGCACAAAAACACACATACAGATGCATACTCTGCCTTTGTAAATCATGATGAACGTGGTTTGGGATCTCAATGCTTCAATTTTTTCATGACACACAAAGGAGGAGTCTACAGTAGCTATATGGTGATAAAACCTGACTGAAAGGCATGTGGGCACATAGTTGTGTGTGCATGCAGGTTGGACATGTGTGTTTTTTTTCATTCTGTTTGCTGAAATAGAAAGAGGTTGTATTGATTGCCTTCTGAGCACATATGCACAATGCAGACCAAGGGCGTTTTTTTGCATACAGGGTGATGTTGACATATGACATTCTTGCCCACAAAGCAGGTTTTTACCTGAAATATTCAAGGCACTTAAAATAAGACTGATTACTGGAAAGGTTTAAATTAAAAAAAAAAAAAAAAACTATTATATTCCATCTGTATAAGAATTGTTTCACATTTTGAGAAATGTTGTACTTGCTTTCTTGCTATGAGTGAGTTGAGAAGATCAGTACCACTGTCGTGTCTTTCCATTAAATATGTAACTACAGTGAGGAAATATTTAGATAAATTTACCATAAAGGCTCCAAATAGTGGGACACAGCCTGATTCTGTTGAGACATGTCAAAAATGGAGCAACAATTTTAAGTAACACATCTTTGTCCGTGTGAAACAAAAGTGCAAAAAAATATAATTTATGGTCCTGCAGGGAGTTACATACTGGGTGCAGTGACTGAAGTCTCAGCTGATGGTCTGAACAGGAAGTTACTACTCCTGGCCAAGAAATGGTGTAATAACACCCTGTAAAACCACACATGACTGATTTTTGCATTGTGGGTTTTTTGCAAATTAAATAAGCAAGATAAGTGTTAATTAAAAGTGCTGGCTATCATGTTTTGTGGCCCTTGGGCAGAGCAAGCCTTGAAGTTTACTCTGTTTTCAATATTGACGCTAAGATAAGCTAACATGCTGTTGGCTATAATTTCATGTTTGATCATTATGAGGGATCACTTGTCAGTACAAACCAAGTGCTAGTAGTGATTGTTAAAAGGGCAGTTTCCTTTGATAGGACAAGCAAAAAGGTGCACATGTTGACTTTATTAATTCACTATTTTCTAATGCAACAAATTTTCAGCTCATTATAAGCTAGCGAAGAGAGTAGTTGTAAATTAGCACTCTTACAAATACCTCTGTTGTCATGATTGTATATCCACTAATAATTACTACAAGTTTAATTTGCTTTTTTGTCCTTTTCTTTGGCTTTGTGTTTAGTCTTCATGTAGCAGCTGCTCGTGGTCAGACTGACTGTCTGTCTGTCCTCCTGGCCCACGGAGCTGACCTGTCAGTCACTGATGCTGCAGGTAGGTACTGTGGATATATCAATAAATAAAGTATATATCTGTAGTATAATGTTATTCTTAACCAGTTTTATGATTGGATGATATTCTTGTAACATTTTAGGTTAAATGTAAACAGAAAATTCAGAATGATTCAGATTCTTCTTAGCATCACTTCACTTTCTAAAATGCTTTCCTCTTGCATTTTTAATTTTATTTATGTTATTTTTTTATTTATGTTCAGGGTTTAATCCGTTACATCTAGCTGCCAAAAACAACCACGTCGAGTGCTGCAAAAAGCTCATTCAGGTAAGGTGGATAAAGTTAAGGAGGCTTTCACAAGTAACAAGTTTGTGATAATAAAATAAGCTGTCGGTAAAACATGATATTTGTTTTAATGTAATGGTTGTGCAGGATTTCAGCTTCAGTGAAATGTTTTCAGGCAGTGTAACACAACAATAATCATAATAAATATGGAGTGAAGATTGTTTAAATGGCAGATGTAGTCACCCTTCTTGGATGCATTACTTGGTGTAGCAGAAAAGGAATGTGTGAAAGCAGGAGCACAAACTGTATGAAACCTCCAGTCTCAAACTATTCTGTGAAGATGCTTGTAACTAAATAGTTTGACTGCTTCATTTCGTCAGTCTGCTGATTGTGTGTGTGTGTACGTAGATCAGCAGATCTCAATACACACACTCTCCCACGCACACACTGCCTTCTCTGATCTGCTGACTGAACTATCCCATGACAGTCTGCAGAATCTCAGCAACACACACCTGCCTGATCAAACATAGAAGAATATGTAATGATCTTCACACCCTTTTCCCCACAAACTGCTGTGAGAGGTTCTGACAAAACTGCTGTACGTAAAAACTCATCAAGATATAAAGTTGTACCAAAGTATTCCACTTTGTTGCCTGAATGCTGTTAGTGACTAACTGTTAGCTGATTAAAAGTTGCAAAAATTATAGTGACTCACTGCTACTGACAAACTATGGGGAGAACAGAACAAAAATATTCTAAGTGATGCTGCTGCAGATATGTACATTGCCACTGTGTCTAAAATATGTATATATCTATGTAGCAACAGTTTACATTACCACAGATATTCTGCAAAAGTAATGTTATTAAAACACATTCAGAGTTTTAATAATTATTTTGCACTTTGGGATATAGTCAGACACCTTCTCTGGAGTTTTAAGTTATGCAGGGAAATACTCCATGTCACAGATTGCTGAGCAAAAGTGAAAGACTATTTAATAAAACTTTACTCATATTCATTTAGAATTTAAGTTTAACATTGTTTTCTGTTTCCCTTCCAGGGTAAATGTCCTGTTGATGCTGTGGACAGCTCAGGAAAGACTGCTCTGCACCATGCTGGTAAGTGATTTCTGCATCCTGATAGCTAATTTTACAAATGTGCTTATAGTGAAGATTAGCCTGCTTAGACAAGACGTGGGAAAATATCTTGTGAGATTAAGTTTAAGATCTAATTTTATTTGGATCAAATCATCTACCATATTTGGAATTGAGAGATTAAATGTAATTTCAGTGCAGTTCATATCAAACAAAGGTTCCCAGAGTACTCTTGAGGTTTCCAAACAAACTAAAAATTACAAAAAATTAAACCACAATACTACAGTAAATAGGGTACATCTGTGTTGAGAAGCTTTATTTTTATAGAGAACATCTGCCAACATTAGGCAAGAGAGATCTCTTTTGAGCATCTCAAAAGGTTTGTTCTGCTATACTGATTAGTTGACAGGGCTGTTTAGGTAAAAAAAAAAATGGAAAGTATCTTTTGATGTTGCACATGTAGTGGCAATGGTTTTCCAGTGTCTTGTTCGTCATGCTGTATTATAGTTCTGTTAATGAAAAGAAGAAGAAAGTCCAAAACAATTCTCAAACTCATAAATAATTCTGTAGTCATCTCGGGACACCTCGCTGCTTTGTTTTAGTTCACTGTTTTATTTTCTCAACAGCTGCCAGTGGGAAGATCCAGACCATTCAACTGCTCTGTGAACTCAAAAGTCCCATCAACCTGAAAGATGCAGTATGTACTTTGTCATTACTTCCACTGTTTCTTCCCCAGACTTATTTTTCCTGGCAGGCTTGAAGGGGCTCTGAAACAGAATAAAGACCACAAAAATCTGCTTTCATTCATTTAATTTAGTCTCAATCATATCACTTTCCTACTGTGTTATTTCCAGACAGGAATTTGTTCAAGAAAGTTCAGTCACTGCTTGTAACGCTTTGGATTTTCTTTAGGATTTACCTGTCTATTTACCCTATTTCTACAATTTGCATGCAGATTGGATTGATGTGCTGCCAGGTTTCTTATTTACCTAACTTTAGTTCTGTTAGCATCCCTTTTATGTGCTATTTGACTTTGTACAGACAGCAAAAAACATATTAATTGAAAATGCAGATGTCTTACAGCTGTAACGTGAAGGATCCCATTAACTGACATTTCCTCTCATTGTCCTTCTCTGTTTTAAGATGGATTAATATTGTTCAGTGTGTATGTGTGTGAGGGTCAGTGTACTGTGGGAACTCTGCTCTCAAGCCACAGACATGTGGTCTCCATTGCAGTGACGCTCCATGCCTGTGGTTTTTTACCCAACTGGGGTGTGTTAGCATGATATTTGAAGAAGAGAATGTGGTGCCCATTTATTTCCCTTTTTATTATCACACCGTGGTCTCTTAGCCTACATGTAAAGCTGTTGTGTTATTTCTAATTTAAATTTATTGCATCCTTGTACTTGTTTAAGCTTAGGACTAGTTGTATGTTGTGGCTTTTGAATCTGGTTCATGCTACCACTTTGTACCACTGCCTGTGTGGATTTTAAAGTTAAAGTATAGGGTTTCACATTTCACACTCACTTACACATCTCAAGTTTGACACATGAGAAGACAAACTCGTCCCATACCGGGGTCTGTCATCTCGTCACAGATGAAAGACAACGCTGTAGTACTATTGTCTGGTGACTTAAGGGCAATATGTGTGATATGTATCACTTTCATTGAGCAGCATTTTTATGTTTGCAGCTACAATCATGTGCAAATGTGTTTGCGTGTGAGACATTAGCAGCTCTGTCTGCCGTTAGCTAACAGTGAAGACAGTGAACCACAAAGTCATCTGGAACATATTGCTGTTTTTGTCGTATTTCTGTGCAGAGCACAACATGCCAGCTTGTTAGCCTCAGGCATACATCATGTCTATAACATGTATCTGTAGCTGATCTGTATTTGACTAAATAAACACATGGTAAAATACTGAAAGACAGAGAGGAACACCTGCCAACTTACATATATCAGACTGTTTAAAGAAAATCAAGTAAATGTAAACTTGAATTCTTCTCAAAGACAGGAGTAGCATAGAGTATAAAAAGCTTCCTTGTTTTCAGTGGGAAATCTTTGTATCCATCTTTGTGGGAAGTCTTTCTCAGCAAGCTCAGCTTTGACATAATTCAGAGATGGAGCATGCTAATTCTTTGGTATGGTTTTAGCTAGCCGAAAAGTCTTGGAATACTACACCAGAAAAAAAATAGAATAAACATAATCTGAGTTTTAACCTAGAAAAGGGAGTTGTGTGTACTGTAGTCACACAGTATGTCATTATATTCCAAGAGGAAAGAAAAAAAGCTAAAAAATACAATATAAATGACTGAAACTGAAATGTTATGTGGGCTTGTAGGATAGTGAAAGTGGCAAAATCTACTAATCAAAAAGTTAGGAGTCATCTGAGCTCAGAAGTTTATATCATATAGCACTCAATAAACATATCAATAAAAATCTGGCTCTTTGTAGTTGTTTGTTTCATTGGTTTATTAGTGGTTAATGCAGTTTGTGTTTGATGAATAGATGTAGTCTGATAAAGTATTATGGTAAAAAAAATAGAATTTGAGGGTTTTTAGTGGATATTAATGTAATAAAAAGTAGTATATGAATGCGTACATTAGTTTGTAGTAGTTCAAGGAACTCTGAGGACATGGTGAAGAATTACAAGACTGAAAAAAACAAGTTAAATAATCTACACATACTGTATCATGATAGAGTCACTAAACTTATTTGAGGACAGTGTTAAATCATTTCTCCTGTAAGAACTGGTATGAAAAAGGTGCCTTTTTTAAAGTGGTCTGTCACATGCACAGACCTGCATGTGTGTCAACATCAGGTAGCAGACACCACAGCTAAGAGTTACTGAGAAATGTTGATGAGATTTGTCAGTGACAGAAATAATAAACATATGAATCAGTACTGAAAATGACTGTTTGCTCCAGACAGTTTCATTAAAATCCAACATCAACATGTAAAAACAACAGCATATTTAACTATTTGTGAAGTGAAGACATGTACAGATTTAGTTCTAAGATTCAGTTTATTTAAGAGGTTGGTCTCAAATGTTAAGGCTTGGCAGTTTGGATCATTATTGGTCTGTAAAGAGTGCAATAAGCTTTAAACAGGGGTAATATATGGGAGTGTGTTTTTCTTGACTGAACGTTACTGCTTGCTTGCCCCACTTCAGTTGAGCTCTGCCCAGATTTTACCCTGTTGCCCAAATTTGGGAAATCTAGCTTTCGTCAATTGACAGGATGGTAAACTCAAAAGAACATGTGTAAACAGCCAAGTATGTATATACACCTTTACACATGTACAAACATATACACACATACAGACACACACTGAATCTGTTAGCCTGAGAAGAACAAAATGATTTCTGCTTTTTAGATTCCAGAGAAGAAACTGCAGAGCAGACACAGAGCTGTTAAAGTCTTTAGCAGAGCTCAGAGGAACCCACAAACATAGTTTTGTACTCTGTGGTGTGTGGAAGCAGCAGCCTTGTAATATAAAACACAAAGCCGTGCTGACACACTTTACTGTTTCTTGAAATTCTTTTACTTTTTCCATTTGGACGTGACTTCTGATTTCCTCTTGTTTCACTTTTAACAATACACATGGCTTGCTGTGTGGAAATGTTTAGTTTAACACTGAGTTATGTGTCTGTTCTTTTTGTTTCACCCTTCACAAGTTATTCAGATATATATTTTCTGATTTCATCTTGGTGAATATGATGTTTATGTCCTGAACTCCAGCTCCTCCCAGGTTCTACACCGCCCTCAACAATCTCAGCCAATCATATGTTTAGGTTAGATTTAGATCATAGATGGTTAAGGTTACGTTAAGGGTCATGCTTGGGGTTAGGATCTGCTAGTCATGGTGAAAAATATGAACAGATTCTGTTGCAGTTGCCCAGTGCAGAGCATTAAACTCCACAAAGCCCATCTCATCCTAAAATGCACACAGCTTTCCAAAGTGAAACAACTTTGGCTTTTCCCATTTGCCTGCTCAGAAATTCATTTAGGAGACATTGACTGCTTTTTCACACGAATCTGAGATTTCTCTCACCACACTCACACTCACTATATTCCGTGTCTCAGCCCACGTCCTCATGTCACGCAAAATAAGTTATGTAGTATGTCTGAATGTATGTCATGTTAATACAGTCTTCATTTGTTCTAAAGGACGGACTCACCCCTCTGCTTTTGTCAGCAAAATACGGTCATGCTGAAGTTTGCGGCACTTTGCTGGACTGTGGAGCTGACATCAACACTCCTGACAACAGTGGCAGGTAAAGAAACATTTTTATATTTTGAATTGATTTTTGTGACAGAATTAATGTTCATGGATGAACAGATGAATTGATGATGATGTTTGGTTGGTTGCTTGTGTGTTGCAGGACAGCCTTGATGCTCGCCACGGAGTCCAATGCCACATCTGTCATTGAAGTCTTGACTCAGCAAGGAGCAGACTTGTCAGCTGTAGATTCACAAGGCCACAATGCCCTACATTATGCCAAACTATCTGGAAACTCTGAGGTCAAAACTGCTCTTACTGCCGCTCTGAACAAACAGCAGGTCCCAGGTGAGTCATGTAACAAGACGTACACATGATATGGCAAGCAGTGAAAGATGAGTTTGTGTGGAAAGTTGTCAACTTTTTTTAACATGCTTAAAAATGACACTTGTGTGGTGGTGATTCATGCTTCTGTAGTTTCATCACAGGGGCAATACTGCCATCTGTTGGTTTTTTTCCTATAATAAGTGATTGTAATTTTCTTTCTTTTTTTTTTCTCTTTTTTTTTCTGAACAGATGCCAAGTCTCCCCGAAGTCCTCCAGTAAGGAATTAGGACATTTTCTCTCCTACTTTTCTGTTTCTCTCAAACTATTGATTAAAGAAAATGAAATAGCTCAACTTACAACAATCAGTTATTATTAACAGAGTCTAAATGTATTTTCAGTACTGTGGATCCAAAGAGTGGCTAAAATATGAACAAAAGACATTTAGTTTCTCATGTAGCTGCACCTCATGTAGAGCAGGTTAGTATCAGCTTCTGTTGTGTGTCAGTATATTTCTCAGCTCGGAAAAGACATCTTTTAGTTGCTTTCTGTTTTGAAAACCAAAGCTCAAGTCTAAGCACTCAATTGATTGACTCCTTTTACTAACCAGCACTGAATCCCACGTTTCTTTCTTTTCTTCTCCGTCTCCTTTGCTGATCCCTCCCCTCAGCATGATCAAGTAGCTAAGATAAGTGATGAACGGATCACAACTCCCAAAAAACGAAAAGCACCTCCACCTCCTATTAGTCCACTGCAGGTAAATGCATGTCTCTTTGTGTATCTGTCTGCTTCTATCAATATGCCACTCTTTATATTAATGCATGTCTGCGGTATATTCTTGAAATGAGTCTGACCTGTATGTGTATCTGAGTACTTGTTTACACACTGTACCAGTCAAAAGTTTAGATAGTATGTCCAGACATTTCAAGGGTTACTGTTAATTGGTTCACTATAATCTAGTAAAACAATACATCATACAAGACCTCAAACTATGAATCAACACACATGGAATTGTGTAGACAACACTGCATAATTATATGTTTCATTTCAAAGTTTCAATGTCTTCAGTATCATTCTACAATCTACAAAATAGTAGAAATAAAGAAAACCCCTTGAAACCCTTGAGGTGTGTACAAACTTTTACGTCTTGCTTGTATCATCATCATTGTTATTGTTACTCTCTTTATCTGTCAATTGACCAAAATCAATTCCTGATTTCTCTCATTTCTCAGTATGTTCATTTACTATATGCACTAACCTGTATTTTGTTTTCCAGTTAAGGATTTAAAGATGTACATGATACAACAATCTATGATAGTAATATCTTGACATGAAAGTAACATTTTCAATCATTGTTGTTGTTTTGTTTGTTTTTTGCTCTTCTTTATTAGACTGGGTTACTGGTCAAACAGAATACACTCAACATGCACTCATTGGTCATCAACAATGCTTTTTAATGTTAAAGCAGCGGAATAGCTCTGAGCCTATTACTTATATTAAGTCTAAGATTTTCTTGTTCTTATTGGCTTAAAATGGAACTAAAATTATGTTAGCTGATGGATGCTTTTCTTAAGTGAATCTCTGGGTTTATGAGAAAAACTAATACAACTGAACTTTGTCCTTCTTCAGAGCTCTGGACCCTCCTCTCCCTCAGTCTTTACCCCCAGTGGGACCCCTGCATCCAACAAAAATGACACTCCCAAGAGATTCAACTACAAGGTAATCTAAAAGTAACAGATAACATGATATAAGAAGAACAAGCATGTGTACTATAGGGGTGACTGATATGCATCACAGACTTAATTCTATTAGGTGATGTTTCCACAATACATTTAAATCAGTGTGCATTTGCTTACTTTTCTTGTAGCTTTCAAATTTTATGTGTCAACAAAAATAAAAATCTAGTGCAAAATAATACTGTGTCTAAAAAAACTGGCCTAGGACAAATATAATCTGAAATATTTGCAGTCTAGAAGCCGTCCCAGACTCACAGTTCAAGTCAACAAAACAAAATCCCACCATTTGCTGCTTTAATATACAGATGCTGTGCAAAAGTAAAAATAAGGTTTTCATATTGCCAAACAAAAAAGTGAACTAAAAGTTATGTTATGTCTCTAAATACTTTTAACAAAAGTATTTCCCTACAAGACTCAAATAAAAATAGTGACTGCCATGCTGAAGACTCTTCCAGGCACATTTGTTCATAAAACAAGTGGCTTGCCCGGCTGCATTACATAGCGGAAAGCTGCACTAGCTGTTGCCTGAAATGTATACATCAAGGATTATGAAAATTTACTTTAGAGATGTTGACTGAAATCATTTTTTGAAAAAAAATGTCAGGAATGACACTGCTGGGTCACATTTTTGTATATAATTATCTTTACCATACAGCATATCATGTACCAATCAGCAAAATTCTTTCCTTTAACCATCATACCATTTTCCCCTGTTTTTTTCTTTTTTTCTCTCCCTTCTCTCCCTCATCTTTTGCTCCTCTGTCCCACCATCCCCCACTCGTCTCTCTCCTCCCCTTTTCTTTCTTTGAAGGAGGATGAAGTTAGAGAAGAGGTTGAGAAACTACATGAGGAGAGAAACATGTTGCTGGAGACAATCGAAGACTTGAAGCAGACAGTAGAGCAGAAGGTGACGGGGCCTGAACTGGATACAAAGGTGATTAACAACTGAGCAAGGCTTCAGTGATGTATTTGTATTATATGTGAGTAAATTTAAAACAGACATGATGAGACAGAGACTTGGTCTGAGTAAATGACGTTAGACTAGTTTAAAAAGTAGATGCACACAATATACTGATGTCTTAATATATAAATGGATCATCTACCTAGTGTGACTAAAATGGGTAAAATTGGCTAAGATATAGTTTTAAAAAAACCTTTGAGCTAGCCTTTTTTTTAACATGATGGCTATTTTCCTTCACTTTAAACTTTTCTCCATGTGTCATAAATTTATAATAAGTCTTTCTGGTAGTTTAAATCATTTCAAAGTGGTGTGCAATATTCTGACACCAGACGTCTCTGTGTTGTTGAACTTTTTCACCTTCAACATTCTTGAAGGAGGTCTAACCTAAGCTTAAGACGTGTCACAGCTCGTCTTGTTTTTCAGTAGGTAGCTAGTGGTCCCTAACATTGCTTTTATGCCTCTCTGTGTGCCTCCGCATGTGAATGTATGTGTGCCATATGTGTTGATAGGTCGAGCACAGTTTTACAGCATCTGCGGCTCTGGTTTCTGCTCTGCAAGCAAAAATCAGTGCGCTTACTTTGGAGAATCAGCAACTTACAAGCAAACTCAAGGTAAGTAACTCATTCATTGTTTCTCCATCATAAACAAGAGGCAAAACAGCAAAAAAAGACCTGAATCTACAGAGGATTTTAATTTTCCCTTCACAGAAACAATCATCCTTCCAAGCAAACGAGGAACTGAAGGAGACCAGTCGTCCAAACAGCATGGCCTCCAACTCGTCATTCCACTCCACACAGGATGAGTTTGAGTCATCGCCACTGCCTCCTTCTTCTACCACTGGTTCAGGAGGTGTTTCTATCGGACAGGAGGACAGAATTGAGGAGGATGAGAGTGAAGGAGGAAGCAAAGAGGAGATGAGACTGTTGAGACAAGCCCTCGAGAGCGTTCAGATGAAACTGCTAGAAACCAGGAAGGAAAACCGCTCACTTCAGGCTCAGCTTAAACCTGAGAGAGGCCGAGAAGGAGAGGAGGATGAGGGCATGAGGGAGAAAGGAAGAGAGGAAGAGCTGATGGAGAGTCTAGCAGAGCTTCAGGCAAAACTGACAGACACTCAGGAGAGGTATCACCAAGCTGTGGAGGAGGTGGAGGAGCTGAGAGGGCAGATGGGAAGTGGAGGTGGCGACCAGATGAAACATGAAATAAAACAGCTGAAGGCCCAGCTCGTCCAGTCAGGATGTGAGCAGGAGAACGCAACTCAGCGAATTAGACAGCTGGAGGAGGCACTGAGGAAGGCAGAGGAGGAAAGACTGAGCATCAAGGAGAAAGAACAGAAGACTGCGCAGATTGAGGAGCTGTATAAGGAGGCACAGGAGGAGGTTAGGGTGCTGCAGGTAAAACAGACTTCTTCTCTCTGAGCTTCTGACTTAATATGTTGAAAAGAACAGATAAGAATTTTGACATGCATCTTTTTCATCAGGTAAAAATTTCCTACTTTTTCCACTGCCTTTCATTCATATTTTATTCTGTTCCTTTGTGTTTAGGAGGCTCTGAGGGGCACAGTGCCTGTGGAAGCTGCAGCTAAAGACTTTGAAGAAATGAAGGCTGGGCTAAATGAGGAAATTGCGGGGTTGCATCGCCGTTTGCGGGAACTCTCACACTCCTACAGTGAAACCAAGAGTCAGCTAGGTGCTGCACAGAAACAGCTGGCAGAGACCCAAGCTGAGAGCAGTGCGGCATCATCTCCCTCCTCAGAACAACAACAAGCCCAGTTGCTAAAAGGCCGGGTGGAGGAACTGCAGATATTACTAGCTGACACAGAGAAGAAGTACTTGGCTGCTCAGGGGGAGATTTCACTGCTGAGGCAGGAGGCTGAAGCTCAGGCACAGAGCTCTGTGGCCCTTGCAGACCACACACAGGTGATGTCATCTTTAGGAAATGCCATCAAAGAGTTGGAAAGCGAATCAGAAGCTCTGAAAGACCAGCTGCACCAGAAGACCTTGCAGGTGGATGCTCTGCAAAACAGGTGAGGAAGGAAAGACTGGATGAGTTTTTTTATTTGCTGTAATCTTTCCTCCTGTTCAAACTGACTCTAAAAGTGTAAGTGATGAAGGATAAACTGACTGTTCTCAGATTTTTTTTAAGTTTATCTGAAGCTAACATAACAACTAACATAAGTTAGTCAGTTCATCTTTTTGATAAATATTTAATATACATTTTACAAAATTCACTCTTTTCTTGTTGGGCTTTTTTGTTGTTGTTTTTGCTGGGCAGTGTCTCCCTTGAGCTTTGGTAAAAGAACAGAGTGAATTTGGTGCTAGAAAGACAGTCATTTAAACAGGTGAAGCCTCATATTTTTCTCTTTCTTATCTTTGGAAGAAGGACTGTGCATTTTGTTCCTCATCCCTTTAAAAAACATTTTCAATATTAAGTTGATCACCTGATCGATTAATTTTGTTCAAGACAGTCTTGAAAAATTGTGAAAAATGCAGTAATATAATTTCCAATAATATAAAACTTACGGGTAAGCCTTGAATGTGGTCTCTACTATTTAGTATGGATTATTACATTTTCTGCTTTACTAGAGTAATGGAGCTCAATCTCCTTTCACCTCAGGGGAAATGTCATGTAGTATTGATGGCCAGCAAATGATCATGGGTATAAATATAACGTGAAGGTAAAGTTAGTTTGAGCGTGAAGCTAAGTGTGTGGGAAAGTCACAAAATAATGTTCAGTCTTAAAGCAGTTTCATACTTTCTACATTAACATAAATCTCATCATACATCAGGTAAGCAATCATGCAGATTCTCAGTGGCCATTACACTAAAATCAATAGACACTTCAATATGTACTCGTTGTTAATGTGTGACCATGTGGTTCTTCGCCAAAAGGCTGACAGCGGAAAAAGATGCCACCCCAGATGATTCAGTGCCCCGTCTGGAGCATAAAACTATGCAAGATCAGCTGGAGGGCGAGGTGAACCACCTGACACAGCTCCTCCAGGGGGCCCTCAGGAAGCAAGATGAGATGGCTCTGGAGGCTGCTGATGCTTGGCAGAAGGTGAGAAGAAAGGGGGAGTAAAAACAACTTTCAAATGTTGACTCATTCTTCTCAATACTCACACAACCACCTTATCCAACCATCAGGCGCGGGAGAATCGAGCAGAGCGGGAAGCCCTGCAGGAGCTGGTGATGTCGAGGGAGAAGGAGAACCAGACGCTCACCTCCAGGCTGGCTGAGTCCCAGGATGCTGTATGTCAGCTCAAGCAGCTGGTAGAGAATCATGTGGCCTCAGAGAGAGAAAAGAATAAGCGGGTAGGTCATTCTTGTCTATCAGACTGTTGTTTTCTGTTAGACTTGGAAAAAGTTCATTGTTTCATGCACCAGATGTTTTATGTTTTTCCATCTCAGATAGATGATCTGTCACGGGAGGTCGGGAAACTGAAGGATGCCTTAAACAGCCTATCACAGCTCTCCTACACTGGCAGTTCCCCTTCCAAGAGACAGCAGCAAAACCAGCAGCTGGAGACACTGCAACAACAAATCAAACAACTGCAGTACCAACTAGCTGTAAGATTTACTGAATGGATTTTAAATGACTGAAACATGTGTCAGTTAAACTCATAAATATACATTTTTGATACATGGGCACTTCTTTTGATATGTTCTGGTGATTAAAGTTTCCAATTGCATGCTTTTTTCTAGGAGTCAAAGAAGCAGCATCATGAGATTGTGTCAGTTTACAGGATGCACCTTCTATATGCTGTCCAGGTATATTCATCCACTATTTTCCATCTTAAATTTGACAGGAACATTTCACCTAAAAAAAAAAAACATTTTACAGTGGTGTCCAGCCACACAGATAGTTTTGGTTTTAGTAGCTAAAGTGTGGAAAAATCTATCTCAGATTTCTGTCTCCAGACCACTCCAATGGAGTGAAGGAAGTTGCATTTGAGATGTTCACAGGACTGAAAAATGAGCATATGGGATCATTTCTTCAGTAGAAAGCATTTCCACTGAAACCTCTTTACTTTGAGGTCTGTTAATTGATGAGTTATGAGGGCAAAGACATGCAAGTTTTTAAACAGCTTGAGCACAGAAATATGACCATTTACAAATCTAGTACTATAAAACTAGAGAAAAAATAACCCCTTATGGAAATGTCTAACAGTCCTCCTTATGTGTGGTCTGCAGAAATGAACATTTGAGAGCCTGGACAAATCAGAAGTACCTGTGTGGGTAGATAAAATAATAGGGTGAACTTACCCTTTTATATCACACAGTAATTGTCGTTTTATGTACAGTATACTGGTATATGTTTAATGTTTTTTTTTTTTTTTAAGATTTTTTTGGCACAGACGCCGTTATTGTAAAGTTGGTAGACAGGAAATGGGAGAGAGAGAGGGGGTAACACGCGGAGAAGGGACGCTCCGGCCGGAATTCGAACCGGGGTCTGCCGCTTAGGAGCACTGCTTGCATATGGCATACGCTCTAACCACTGCACCACCGAGGAAGCCGTGTTTAATGTATTTACTGAATCTGTGCTTTGTGCTTCAGGGTCAGATGGACGAGGATGTGCAGAAAGCCTTGAAGCAGATCTTGATGATGTGCAAGATGCCAAGTCAAGCCAAGGAGGCCTGCTGAGACACGCCGGGTCTGGTTTCCCAAAAGCATGTTGTTAATGATACTTAAGAGAACTGCTGGCATCACTTCACTTATTCCCGTCCAAATTCAATTGTTCTTGTGCCGATTACAAGCAGGGCCAACATTTGGTGGCTAGCCTAGGATAAAGCTTGAGTCTTTGTAAATGAGGTTTACATTCATATTATTTGCCTTTGACCCATTACAATCTAAAAGGGTCATCAATCATGTGGTGGAGGATGTTTTTGGGAAAGTACAGCCCAGCATACAGATACTGTCCATCAGCCAGTCCGTTGAATGGTCATCTTCTGCCAAACGTATAATCTCAGTTCATGCTCGTTAACACTACACTGTAAATGTGCAGTAACCTTAAATCACATGCTGTTGCACATGTGTGATAATGCAAACTTAATGTGTGTATGCACTCATCAGTCCAATGAAAACAGTAAGTTTGATGTGGTTTGTTTCTGTTACAGTGTGTTTAGAGACATGAGAGCGTCAGTTTGGCGCTGCTGTTAATAGTATCTGTTTTCATGATACAACAGTGTTAGTTTCATTTTACTTTGTGTCTAAATGTTTAATGGTTGTCAACATTTTCCTGAAACAATCTAAATTATTTGTGCCCTCATAGTGATGCATGTGACTTTTTTTCAACGCCTGCCCAAAATCCACGTAGAAAAGTTTTTTGGCCGCACTTCTATGAAGAATAAGCACGATATTGTTTGTATTGCTATTTTTCAATTAGCACAAAAAAATATACAATTTTACTGAATTGTATTACAGTACAATGTCATGTTTTCTAAGTTACTGTACTTTAATGAAAAGGTTTGATAGCTGTATTTTTGATGGCCTTGTTTTGTGTCTGTGTGTGTGTGAATGAGAAACTTTTTCCTTGAGTATAACAACGCACTATTTGTTCTAGTGACACCTTAAATTGTTTAGTTTATTTTCCTGTTATTATCCATATTTACTTTTACCTATAAGAGGTTGAATAGCATTGATTTACTGTAACAAAAAGACAAAATATTTCCTTTGTAACCAGAACCCAGCATTATGGGCTCAATATTTTAGTCTTTATTGACTTGGAGGATAGTTAGGAGGTAAGCTTTTTGGTTCTTACATTTCCTCTCCTCATCTTTGGTCTTTTGTTTAGCAATTTCTTACTTGAAAAAGAAACAAAACCTGTCTGTTAAATGTCATGAATTTTGCATAAAACGTTTGTTTTGTGGCACGTGCCTGTACTTGTTAATCCAACAGTGTTTTCATGCTCTGTTGTCCTTACGACTGGGAATTACCTTCAGTATCAACAGTTCTTAGTTGCTAATTTCCTTTTACCATCTTAACATATTTGCCAATTATCAGGAGCAGCTTTACTTTTTTTTCATCTCTTTTCAGTCTTCCTTTGCAGATACAGTTATACACGGTACAGTGTTGGAAAATTAGTTTCAAATGCATGTCTTTGACACTCCTGAGATATGGTCACATTACACCCCTTTGCCTTAGTACTGTGCTTGAGATGACACCTTTTACTGATTATTCAGAACAACAGTAACACAATTTGTCTACAGCCTAATATGACTGACTGAACCCCCATCCTCGTTTCTCACTCAGGAACTTTTTTACTTAACACGATTTACACCTGACTGAGATTTGTTGGACCCTGAGTAGAACTTCTGCATGTCTTTATTTTTTAGGTTGCAGGATATCATAAACAACTTTTCTCTAGGCCTTGACTGAAATGTTTTGTACCGAGAAAGGGACGAGAAAGAAACTACTTTTCTATTAGTTGTTTCTTTACTGACAGGTTTGTAGTTGTATAAAACTGTTTGCCAACTGCTTTTTGCCCGTATTAATAAATTTTTACAGTACTGTACTCTCTGGTGTCTGTTTTGTTTCCCATTTGTAATGAATTAGAATGTGTACACTGTGCAGATGACCTGATTATTGCTAAATGTTAATGCTACTTCAGACTGTGTATACATTTTCAAACAATAATACAGAAAACAAAGAGAAGAGCTGTTCTTTTGTTATTAAAGGGTCAATATAATTTTTTATTAAACATACGGTACTTGATGCAAGAATAATGTGAAATGTTTTAACAGGATAAGGCTGAACATGCAATAAATCACCACTAGATGGCACCCTTTGTCAAACATGGACCTCATGTTTCATCTAGTTCTTGCTCACAGAATGTACAAGTTGGGAAAAAAATTAATTGAAAAAGCTGAAAAATCAACTTGAGAAGCATAAGAAAAACAATTGATCATTGTGAAAACAATCCTTTACTGTGGCCTTCACAGTCAGCAAATTTCATCCAAACTGAGCAACAGAAGTTGATTCTAAAGTGACGTATGAGTGACAGCATTCTCTACCAGCATCCTCAGAACACCAAATGAAATAATATATTCAGCAATACTCTCCACAAGATACAGACACAATCTATATTGATGAGACTGTAGTGGCCCAACACCTGACTGAGACATGTTTGCCCCCATATACATACAAATGCATGGCAGTGGTTTCTTTTCTCATTTAAGTTTC
>JANJYP010234709.1:0-11482 GCA_024605115.1 Rastrelliger brachysoma | reverse complement strand
AAAAAAAAAAAAAAAAAAAAATACATTCTGCTCACATTTTAGTACAGGAATATACTCATAGAGCTTAGAAGATGGGCATGTATTCAAAAAGACTCAAGGCAGAAATCATCTGAGCAGGGCTGGCAACTCTGTTGCACACCTCAACCCACCCCTGGTACTGCTATGTATCAGTCACACACACACACACACCATACAGGTGTGCACCACCACAGCATCTCCCTAAAGACCCAGCCAAAGCCTCCAGGACTGAAGGGAAACTTTTGATTAAATAGTCTGTACACATGCTTATATTGTTCATTTTCCTTGAAATTATTTGCTTAATAAGTAAATAACTTGGAATGAATGAGCTGTGCTGTGGTGGAGCACATCAGTGACATCATACAAGTAGCTAGGTTAGTACAGAGCTACATGAGTGTAAAAACCCTGGATGACAATAACAGCACAACTCCAAACTCACAGGGGGATAGTACTGACAGTTCATAAAGTGAGTATATGAAGTATTTCATGCTAGAAATAAGGTCCATGTTGCAAAAACAGAACTTCTCCTTTAACAGCACAAAAACCTGTCCTGAAGCCTCAATACACAAAAGGGTGAAACAGCACTCTTCACACTTTACCCACAAAAATGCCTTGTCAAAAACAGAGAACACAAGACTGACAGAGTTGCCGTGATTCATCCTGAATTATCACAAAGTAGATCATGTGTAGTACTGTATATCTTAATTATTGATTGTACATGAATGACTATTTAAATACATGGTATTTATATTTTGTAAATTCTTGTTTTTACCTCACCATTTGAGAAATGCCTATATTTTTCAATTTGTAGACCTGAAATTCCATTATTGGTAACCAGTTGCTTTTACAGTATGGTTCAGATCACCTTCCACATTTTGACTCCCAAGTAATTTTAGATGTTGTTTTTAATCACTGATGCAGAGTGGAAATGGCCTGTTGGTGGAATCACCATTTAATAGATCCTGAGAAGTATGTGACATCCACCTTCAGCCACCTGATGTTGCTCTTCTGTGAGCAAACAAGTAAAGAGAGAGCCTCCTTTCTCTGCATGGTCTGTTTGTGCTGTCTAGCTTGCCAAGGTGCTTTATCTACCCTGATGAGACAAGCCAGAGAGCTGCAGGTGAGGTCTCAGCGGGGTTCATTAGACTCCATGTGGCATTACTCACTCTTTAGCACCATCATTTGTGGTATGGTATAAACCTAACACAGTACAATCTTGATGTCCTTGTTGTCTTGCAAAGAGATTTAATGAGAGTGAATTACAGCATGGTGTACAGCAGTCAGCCTAATAGTTGTGCTGCTTATGAGATTTTTTTTAATGTCTTTTTACACTCCAGCTCTCCTTTCCTCAGGTCCTCGCAGAGATGAAGCAGGAATGACTTTGAAATAATGCTAGGCAGCATCATAAGGAAGTTGGATCTCAGTGGGGAATAGAGTGGGAAAGAAAAACAAAAGCAGCTTGAAAACAACCCCCTGAGTTTTGCAGTGTAGGTGTATGAATTAAATAGATGCTGACTCATTGTTACCTGTTCTCAGCTTTGTACGCCAGGGGCTCAGAGGTACCGACATTGCAGCTGTGACACAGCACACTGTGTTTGCTCCAGATGAGATCCTCTACATCAGTATGTCAAATGTCAAGATGAAAGGGGGGTGCTGCATGAGTCACACCACCACCCCCATTGCTCCCAGATTGCAGCTCGGTCCCTGGGGTGTCTGTGTGGGATACAACAGATCATGATAAAAAAAAAAAAGTCTGCCCTGTGCATTTTTTCACCAGTGTCATGTCATCCCATGGAGTAGAGGAACACCCTACCAGCACAGCCGTTTCAAAGATGGAGTTTCCAATGTACAAGCCAATCAAATGAACCTTGAAATGTGCAGTGTATAGCATTTAGTGACATCTAGCATTTAATCACCTAAAAGTACAAATTGTTATGTTTTTCCCTTAGAATGAGCCCTGTATTTACATTGGGAACAGGTCCACATCTCACAATGTTACACATGTTTCTACAGTAGCCCAGAACAGACAAACCAAACACTCTAGAGCAGCTCGTAGTTTTTGTGGCCACCATAGGTTCCCATACTGTACATTCTTGAAAGGTGAGGATGTGTGTGAGGACACACTGGTCCTTTAAATTGTTTGAATCCTCTCATTGATCAGTAGAGCATTAAAGTCTCATTGTGGTCTAGACATGGGCTGAATGTGTAGAAATTAGGCTTTTGTAGAACAGAGGAAATGTAGAAATGAATAAGGTAAGATTATACATTTAGATAATCTTTTTTTTAAGATTTTTTCTGGCACAGAAAGGTAGACAAAAACTACAGCAGTTTTTCTATGCAAAAACAAAGACTTCAAAAATTGTGAACTTATCCTTTAATGATATTCATGTGTCTGCCTGTATTATTTCTCTAGGATTTTGGAACAGTATGGATGCACTTGTGACAGTACAGTACCTGAGCCACAAGTCACCACCTCTGAAGTGAGCACTCCTACTGTTTCCAGCCCATACTCTCAATGCCCCTCTGATGTTTCATGCCTCCTTATATCGGAAACAATCTTGATGTGCAGGAGGGAACAAACAAGCCAAGCTAGGACAGTCAGACGGCCTAATAACTAGGTGTCATGGCAACCGCATGGCAACATGAGTTGTCAATTTCACAGTCTAATTTGCAGATGTAACAGAGGACTGTGTGGGGGACATTATGTGCAAACAAGGAGAAATTCTTTCGCTGAATACTAGTGTTCATGTCATATTCTTATCTTGAAGAGTGAGCTCACCTAAATGACAAAAACATATTTTTTTTTCTGGCACAAACACCTTTATCTGAAAGTACAGAGAGGAAGTGGCATGCAGCATAGGACCTACGGCCGGGATTTGATCCAGTGTCGGTTATGTATGTGGCATGCATGCTTATCCACTCAACCACCTGTGCACTGCAATAACATATTATGCCACTTATCCTGAGGGCCATTTCTTCATTAGTAGTTGCAATGAAGATATTTGAGAGTGAGAGTGATTTTCAGAGTTACTGGGATATTCATCCTGAGAAAATAATGTTGTTCTGGGCTTTTATAATTTTTCAGTTTTTAACCACTGCCCACAAATTTCATTAACCTTTACTGTGCCAGTATGCAAGTAAAAATCTCTCAAATAAATATCTCAAAACCTGGACAAATAATGCTATCTACAGAATATCTACATATTTGGATGCCATCAGCAAGCAATAAACCAACAAGTCTTCCATGTCATACGCCCACAGTTGTCATTTGTTCATGCACTTGAATATGACCCTTAATATAGCCCTTATCAGTGATACAGAAGGGAATACAAATACTTTTCACCAATGAGCATTGTAGTTTAAATTTGTTTAATAGCAAGCCACATGATTGATGAGCTAACCAACGTAAGTAGTCAATAAATATTAATTCATTCTAAAACTATAGAATATGTTGTCATTGCGACTAGTCCTTGTGGGTTCTCATTGTCATTGTGTTTCAGTTTAGATTAGTGTGTGGTTTATTAATGTATTATGCCGCAGAGTTAGCAATAACTTTATTCAGCTAGCCGCAGATGTTAAAAACAAAACAATGTTAATTTATGTCATGTATCAATTGATTATATGATAATCCTTACATTTGATTTTTTTTCTCTGGAGGGCTTTAATTTTTTAAGTTCATAAAATTAATAGGGAGTGCCAGGCCAGTACTATACTCATTTAAAAAAGCACATTAGCTGACTGTGTTGACGGATTTTATAAAGTAAAGAACCATGATGCCATGTCAATAAAATGCAAAAATGTATTATCCTGTGATGACAAACCCTAAAGTGTTCCATTCATTGATTCATGTTTCTGTCTCCAGATGCCAAATCAAAAATATTGGGGTGGTTACCAAAATGTACCAACACTGTGGTGCCAAGCAAATATTTTTTTATAGTTCAACCACTTCTGCCTAATCAGAAAAATTAGTTTGGGATCATATCTTGGACTTGTTAACTCTATGTCCTTTTTGTTTACCATGCATATGATAGCATATGTAACATACTTTTTGCTTCTACTACCAGCATAACCAGTGATGGCAGTAATGTTTATCATACAAATTAGGTTACATATACAAAGTGTCAAATTAGTCCAAACACTCAAATTGAAGTAAGTTACACATAAATTGCAGATATTTGTCGCTATTTGTTAAAAAAAGGAACATAAACAAATAAAATCAAATTAAAGGTAACTGACTGACACAAAGGTCAAAGGTCATATGATGATATAACCCAAGACCCAGTTGATGTCACGTGTCACCCTCAAATGTAACAGTGAGTCGTAATTTGGGTGCATGCAAAATGACAACTGTGATGGTTCTGTGGAGGAGGACAGTCTGTGATATACATGCATATTTGTGTTTTGGGGGAACTCACCCTTTAGGAATGTTAGTCCCCCTCCAGTCAAACATGTGCTTTTCTTCTTTTCTTCAGTTGTGTATTTGTGCTGCAGTATGAAGCAGCACAAAGTTTGACAAAAGACGGCTGTTTTCTCATTTATCTACTGGAAATGGAAAGTTTCTTTGTGCTTGAATATCAATACAAAGCATGCACCGACGTGCAAGACATCACAAGTTCTTTGGAAAATGGTCAAATGTGATGTGGAAACCAGAAGTCTCCAGTGCACAGATTTGAATGTGATAAGTATAGGTTTTTATTTATGACATGTAGCAAAGGATCTCCGGCCGGATTCAAATAGGGTCTGCTGCATACGTGGCATTCAAACACCTGCACGGTCCAGATTGTGATTTTACATGTCTTAAAATATTCAAACATCTTGTTGTGTGGCCACTGACAAGAAAACTTCAGAATTTCTATGCCCCCTCCCACCCCACTCCACAGTCTACAGATGACACTGATGTAGCATAAGTACAGATTGTACTAATGTTATTTCATGCACCTCCCGCATATGTTTTGGTGACCTGTCTGTGTGTTAGGCGTAAATTATTATCTGCAATTATGAATGATTTGCACTGTGTTTAATTGTATTTTTCATGCTCAGATGAACACTAATGCACAGCAATGTATAATGCTATTATGTAAACAAATTACAAGAGAAGAGCCAAGCATGCACTCCCCGGAACAAGCAAATCACTAAAACCAAACCAAGAGAACATTTTGCAGTTATATTACTATAACTGTGACAATATGCTTCTGCATCCTTTGAGTTTTAGGGGGACAAATCTGTTTTCTTCTTCATGCTCCTGGGAAGACAGAATTATTCTTAGTTTCGCAGTTTTCCCACTTGACTTTCATTATTGGGTAAACTACATTTTTGTATCATCTTTAGGGATGAAGGAAATCTGATGTTCTGAGCATTCACAATTTCATGCAGAGTATCTGTAACCTCTTGACAATTATGGTGAAATTGTTCTCACACACTCCTGGGCCCAAATATATACCATCTGTCTGTATTATGTAGTTAAATTATAAATAGAAATACTAATTGGATGAGTTTATAAAACAGATGAAGGATTTTATGTACTTCTAGTCATGGGACAAGACTGACATTTGTTCAAATTAACATAAATACAGAACATACATATGGCATCATGGCAAGGCAGTTGTGCACCACTGAAGACTGTATTCATCTACTATATAAGTACAAATCTGCTGTATAAAGGAAAAAAGAGTTAATGAATACTACTAAAAGTAGTATTAAAACATGCATGTGATTGCAGTTGGGTAAAGAATCTCCACAGTATATTTCCCTGGAGGAAATTATTTCTAGAATAACTTATTCAAATAGAAATGTACTAGCAATAAAATGAGTGTAATCCTGCTGTCTGTTCATTCAGTGTTAGAGGGAAGAGCATTTGTTTTTGCCTGTCCTCTGATTTTTGATAGAGATGATGGACCCCACCACCTCCTGCTGATTTCTTTCTCCTGTGGAGGTGGAAAGCTCAGTGGGAGCTCCTCAGTGCTCATGTCTGAGAGGAGAAGGCCTCATTCTTGAGCTTCAAATAGACACTCTGTATATAACTGATTCCCATGCACCCTCTGCTTGATCAGCTTGAACAACTTCCCACCTCCCCACCTTACTGGCACCTTGCACATTTCAGGGATGTCTGAGTTTGTTTTTATTGCCAAATGCTGCCATATACCTATTCTGGAAAAATATGTGACATAACATAATCTTTGCACTTGCTGAAAGCAATGATGAATTCAAAACATCATTGTTTCTTTAATTAATAGTTTAATGCTTCAGATTGACATTAGTAAACTATGATTTAATGCATATATTTAGAGTGATTTGAATGGCACTAATGGGAATTTAAAGGCTTTAAATATCATTTTACGAGATGAATTACTCCATGTGATTGAATATGTTGGTCACATTCAAGGTTTTGAAATTATGCTCACTTTTCTGTTTTATAAACAGAGAAGAGGAGATGACTATTTATGACCTACAGGGACCAATCAGAGATATGATTCAACATGAAAATGAACACAAATGTTGTTTATTTTTGTAGATTCCTGTTGTAATGAGATGTCACATAAGTTTTGATCATTTTATAGAGCCTGTCACACACATATTCACAATCACACTCATTTAACCCTCTTTTCCCTTTAATCAGAGCTGCAATTGTAATAAAATATATGCAACTCTGGCATTTGCAAATTGAGTTCAAACAGAGCAGGCGGCATGACTTTAAGTGAGCCAAAACTAGCAGCACAGGCAATTAACTTAAGTTAGTGCAAAACACAGACAGCTGTGTCTGGCTGCGTGTGTGTGTGTGTGCGTGTGTGTGGTCCAAATATTCCTCATGTTGTGGGGACATAATGCTTGTTTAAACTTTCATGTTGTGATGATCCACTTCCTTTATGGGGAGTCAAAAGTTGCTATTAGTTTATGGTAAAGACTTGGTTGAAAGTCAAGGTAAGTTTAGGGATATGTTAAAGAGTGAGGTAAGAGTTAGGCATGTGGTAGTTATGCTTATGGTTAGGGTAAGTCTCTTAATCTAAGTCGGTGGAATGTCCTCTGAAGGGATGGAAACACAACTTTGTGTCTGTGTGTGTGGTGGTGACTGGAACAGAGAGGGAGAAATGTAAAAGTCTAGCTGCAGCTCTAATGACCTGGTATTCAAAGTTGGTGGGAAACAGTGACGGAGCAGGAGATACAGCAGCTGCTGCAAAGATTAAAATAGAAATGGAATCTCATTTCCATCTTCCACCCACTCCACCATCCTCAGGGAAAGATATTGTGTGGGAATGTTAAAGGGTTTCAGGTGGTTGTCAAGTATGTTGATGATTACTGACATAAAATGTATACGAATTGATACCAATGCCAGTACACTACAGTAAACATATCTAAGTATTATTACTTGATGTATTTTATACTGTGATATATCTTAGTAGATTAAAAGATTTTCATGGACTTATTGGCATGTAAAACCTGCTAAGACCATATGCACTTTTTAAATAATTATCCACTAAATTCTTTCAGGCAGCTTGTAGACTTTGTTGTGAAGATGAATGAAGACAGTAATAAGTTGCTGAAACCATTTCAGATGGAAGTAACTGTGGGTGTGAGATTGTAAATTGATTAGTCTTACTTATAGCTGCATAAAAGAATATTTTTATGTATATAATCACAGTGTCAAATGACACTGCCCATATACACAACATTTCAAGTTTAAGTGAGTGAATTATGTATCTGTTTATAAAACAGATATATCGTTGGATCTGTAAGGATTGCATTTCAGAAGGGGGTGATTTTGAACTGTGTTGTTTTTCCATTTCTTTGATGGGTGATTTAGTAACCATACATTTAGGTAATGTAAAATGTTATCATTTTTAGCTGATTTTAATGTAAATAGGACTGGCACTAGTGAAGTCAGATAAATGCACATTTGGGTAAATTAAAATCAAGTTGTTTCAAGAAAACTCATATTATATCAAATTAATATTACTCAAATCTTTCTTCACCCTATGGTTATCATTGTTTACTTGTGATTTTATTCACCATTACATAACTGGATAAGAAGTCATTAAAAACATGGCACAAAATCCTGATTGCTTACATAACTAATCCAAAACAGCATTGTCTTTTTTCTGTTTTCTCTTTCTCATCGCAGCTCTTGCTCATTTTCACGCTCTTACTGAAATGTTCATCTTTGCCTTAGTTCCAAGTCAGTGAATCCAGAGGGCCTCTGAAACTGCCAAGACAGCGAGTGCGATTTCTACATCTCTAGTCCCACACCACTAGCGTAGGATACTTCTCTTCCTGCCAGTATGAAGGTGGGCGAGCAGCAGACATTAAACAGAGACAAGAAAAAAAAGTCCTAGCCTTCCATCACGCTGCTTGTCTTTTATCCCCCAGTTCCTCCACATAAAGATACACAGAGGAGTGGGTGATGTGCAGGCACCAGTCTCAGCCAAAGCCCCAGGCCACTATCCATAAAAAGGAGAGGAAATCCAAGGAATAAAAAGCAATGAAGAGTTAGCAACAGAGAAGAGATAGGCTTACACCCTTATGATTATATAATATAGACAATAGATTATTCATAGGTTCACTGATTTATCTGTATTCTGAGGCTTTGATACAGTGTGGTGCAACATTTCAGGATTCATGCGGCATTAATCCCTGAGCTAAGACATGCCATCAGTTTTCCCATGATACATAGTTCAGTTGTTTAACAATCCACATGTTGATTAGCATCACAGATCTTTCGTTGGCCATTACAGAGACGGAATAAATTTTGTACTTGGACACTGCTGTCTGTGTGTTTTGGGCAGTAAAAGTGGCATGATCATGCCAAGTTACTGTCACTGACTTCCTTTTCCTGGTGTGAGCACTGCAGCTAAACAGAGAAATTATGAATTTTCAAATGGGGCAAAATGACATTTTCAGGTATGTTAGCATGATGTTGCTAACACAATTAATGCTCCACTTTTTCATTGTAAATGTTTGTTTTGTGGCTCATTTAACACGTTAAGGTGCAGGACAAGATACATATGTGTTCATGTTTGTATGTTAGCTAAGAAACAGACTAGCAGGTAAGCTAATGTGGGTCATGGTCCAGAGTCTGTGGTTCATGGTGTTCTGTAGCAGTATGCTGTCAGGCTCAGACTGGGAGCTCTAAAAACAAGTACTCTTTAAGTTTATATTAAATTTTGAGTACATTAAAGTTCCCAAAATGCTAATGCTACCATAGCAACATATGGTTATAACCAACCTCATCTTTAAAAGCTAATTTAAATATTAGTTTTCATTTGATTGTTACTGCAGAGAGGACTGGTCTGTTCTTCACTGACAGTCTCTTGATTTGATGTTTGGACATAAAAAAAGAGGACAGTAAGTTATCACACATAGTAATAACATCAGCTAACTACACCTGAGTCTCTTATGGACAGCCTGGCTGACTCATTTATAAATTGGATCATAAAATTGACAGACTGGTGCTTAACAGTCAGTTGTATTCACATTCAGTATGTACATTATAGCTTGTTTTGATTGTACACAATGAATAGATACTGCTTACTAAATAATGATCACTCCACCACCTGTCCTGACATCTATGGTGCATGAGAGTGAGACAGAGATAGGAGCAGGATGCAGTTCAGAGATCCTTTGCTGTGGTGAGTGATGAGAGACAATTTACAATAACTTGTTAATGTAAATATTGAATGACACAGCTGTGACATATGGATTAATCAACTTCTATACTTTAAACTTTTTCTTTGTGATCTTGGGGACAACATGAATGGATGTAATTACAAAATGTACTCTTCATTTTTTTTCACAATATAGTCAGATCAAAGTGTTAAAAACTGCAACTGTTTACTGCCCACTTGTCTGTAAAAAGTTTCTGCCATTTTTCATTTTTGCTTAAAAAAATAAACAGTTGTGCTCTTTATTGTGCATGTTTCATCATATCTCCCATTCTATCTTCACCAAACATGCTATATTTGGATGACCCAGAACAAATTGTTTACATCTCCCATGGTTTCTCTGTAATTGGTTAACAAATCTAGGCATGGTCTTGGAAACATAAACTACCATGCCTCCTAAATGCATTATTAAATTGAAAACAAATGAAGCAGTGCAGAACAGGCCATAATTTGATACTATTTCATCTACATTTAAAACTTGCTGATGGAGTATCAGCTACAGCACAGTACATGCTACTTCCAGTGCTTCCTATTCCACTCTCTGTAGCTACATATTTTGGACCTTTCAACTGCTGCATGCTTTGTACTAGAAAAATGTACCAAACATCAAACTGTGCAGCTCATTCAGCTGTTCTGTGCTATTACTCTGTTTTCTAGCATATTCCAACAATTTTATATTAATTTTTGAAAATTAAAAATTTATAACAACAGTCCACTGTCCCAAATTCTAAACTTCTCTTTTTAATTCTCCAAGCACATATCTTACCTCAAAATGCTTTCTATCAAAATGTAAATATATTTCCCCATAGGGTTTATATATGATAGGGAGAACACTGCCCAGCTCTCATAAACTGCAGGTGGTCCCTCTTGTTTCTTAAACATACAGATCCTTCTCTCTCCTTCAAACACAGTGTTTTACTTTTTCAAAGGTAATACCAATCATGATCAGAGATTGACACATCTCTGAACCTACAGCAAACAACATTTTTCTACAGGAACCATCAAGTATTTCACACAGACATTAATTTCAAACAAAAGGCTGAAAATGTAAAAGGCACATTTTACATTAAGTTTAAAAGACCAGCTGATTTTTTTTTTTTTGATTTTGATAAATAAATGATTGTTTTTAATTACTATTAGCCAATTTAGCGCTCCCCAGTGTCAGTTTCTCAGTTGTGACATTTGATGTTTGTCTTTGTCTTTTATGATAGCAAATAAAATACTTGGGGATTTAGACTCTTGACAAAAAAAAAAAAAAAAAAAAACTATCTGAAGACATTACCTTGGGATGTTGCAATTGTCATATTTTATAGATGAAAAAGTGAATTGATTTATCAGATCAGTTGCAGTCGTCTTTCACATGAGTAGCGCCATTAAAAGGAGAAGTGAGTCACTTTAGATGTAACTATTATTAAAGAACCGCAGACTTATAGACTTACCCTTCCCCTTACATGCCCCTCACTATCACCACAGTATGTTTATAGAAAAAGTAATAAGAGCCTGACTGATATATTGGTTGATACAGGCCTATCCCTTATTGGTGCAAGTGTTGCCAAATATGCGCTGATTTTTTTTTTAATCTGTAAATTTATATAAGCAGCATTTTATGTGTATTTGACCATTTGTTTCAACTCATATGGATTGCATATATAATCTAATTATACCTGTAGTAATTAGATTACACCCACAGTAATCATTATATACATAATCAGGAAAAAATGATGTAAACAGGTGTGCATTATTAGGTGTTGTAGTGAGTGAATGAATCTATTCTGTGGTAAAAGACTGTCCCTTAGGTGCTCTTGTGGCTG
>JANJYP010234695.1:0-10426 GCA_024605115.1 Rastrelliger brachysoma | reverse complement strand
GGCTCTATTCCATTTAAGTTTCAGCAAGCCATACCAGTGGGTTAGTAGACATGTTAAAATTTGGTTCATTTAAATGGGACGTATCATGTTTTATGTGATTTCTGCTATTTTTATACTTTAATGATGTTGGGTGTCTATGTCAAAAGTCAAGGCTTCAACTTGATCTAACATTTCATTTGCAGTGTGACCTCTAATTCCCAATGGTGATCATCCAATCTTTCATGACATTAAATCTTTTGCTTTTGCTCACAGTGGTCATCCATTCTATTGTCTTTGTTGCTAAGGCTGTTGCTAGATTTCTTTGCATTTTCCACTTGCATATTTTGGATTGGATTTGGAATGACCAAAAAAAGAAGTGAAACTATACTGCCTTGGCCATGCTTCAAGAAGCTGGTCAATCAGAGTGGGCTCATGGGTGTGAGACTGAGGCAGAATTGAGCAGCTGCACAAAGAGCTATTATAGAATAAATAGGGATTTTTTTTTAATCTGTAAACCATTCAAACCATTCATATTCCAGTTGAGTCACAGAATAGAAATAGAAATATAAATATGGATATGAGCATGCTATCTACACAGTCTGTCAGTTTAACAAAAGTCAGTTTGTTCCTCTAAGGTGAGGTAAATTAGGTGAGGCAACTAACAACTAACGCACAGTGTTACTATTTTTGTGAAACAGACATAGATGAACTTTCTTGAAAGATAACTGCTTCATCTTGTTAGCTGCACAGGTTTGTTTGGGTTGTAGTGGTACAGATAAATGACTCTTCTTCTAATAAGCTGTTGGCAGAATGGATGCTTCAGGCCACCTGTTCTGAATTTTCTGCCTCACCACTTAAACCTTTGCAAAAAGGCACAGATGTCACAATAATTTTCACTCACCTTAGATAATTTTTCCTTAAGGATGGTAGAAGAAAAAGGTTAAGGACATTTAACGATTTTGTATGAGCTCCAGTGCTGTGAAGACACGAGGCACATGTATTTACCCCTTTTATTGTGCTCCAAATAGAGTCACTATTTTTTTTTTATTTTTGAGCCATTCTGCAGTGAACTATGAGGATTTATTTCAACCCTGGTATATGAGTGGATGTTTGGTAATGGATGAGCACAGGGGTTAAACAAGAGGAACCCTGCAGATCAAGTGTCAAGGTCACTCCACATCTGTGCCTGGAAATCCATAAAAACATGTCGTCATCATCCACACACCTCCAAAGGTTCTTTCTGAGCCTCTGCGTGAATCTGGCTGATTTAATTTAGCAATCAATATGGTTTTTTTCTGTGAGTATAAGCCACAGTAATCTTTTTACAGTACCTATTTTCTCTCTCTCTGTCCCTCTCTCACTCTCGCCCTCTCCTCTCATCATCTGCCCTTGAGTCAATCCTTGCACCCCTCCAATGTAACACTAAGTTTGTCATTGCATCTAACAGGCTTTGTGGTTGGAGGAAGCAAAGGGAGAGAAAGGATGAGTCTCCATGGCACAAGGTCTGTGCTCTGGGACATGGTCTCATAAAAGTGGATTATGGAAGATGGGTTGCGGCTGCTTGCCATGCTCTCAGAATGCAGCAGGACAACTCATCTTTTTTGACAGGAAATGAACCATAGTTGGCTTGATTCAACCATCTACTAATCCAAAGCAGTTTATCTACAGAACAAAAATAGAGTTGAGCGTACACTATCTCTATATTTTCAGGAGTACTGCCATTGATTTTTAAAGTGATGTGTCCAATGTGATATATCATGGAAGTGTAATTACATGGAAAAAACATAAAACACTAGAAAAAGTGTTAAAGTTCATGGTAATGGCATTCAAACATATCAGCTCCGTGTGCATTTATGGGTGTTATTTGTTGCCTCTACTGTAGCTACAGAATGTGGGTCGTCTTCTTTAAAATTATTTTTTCCCTCACACTTCCTTTCACATTATCATTTTTTTTCTTGTACTTATCTTCTCCAGCAGAGAGAAAGAGAAAGATTCCAAGAGGTTTGTTCTTATCTTTGCCTGCAGCACTCGGTTCTGCCCTCAAACTGAGGGACACAACTGTTTTCTTTGTTGGGCCGCCAAGCATTAGCCCGTGGACAAAAGCGCACACACAAAAATAGACGCGCACACACACACACACACACACACACACATACACACACACACACACACACACACACAAATACACACATACACACACACACACACACATATACATGTGTTGTACATTGTTGTCTATGTAACCAATGTGGGACTTTTTAATGCCATCATTCACAGATGGAATTAATTTCCACAATGTTAAAACATGAAATAGTATGTGAACCTTGATGTGTTTAAAGGTTAAATATTTCGTCTACAATTATAAACAACCAATTGTTTTTATTCTAACTGCTGTGAACCAGAATAGATTGATAAAATTACTGGCAACTGGCAAGACAGAAACACAGAGAAATCTCCAAATCCCTGTCTCTGAATCATTCAAGAGGGCAGCAGCTTGACTGGGCACTGGAACATGCTGGGATTGTAGATATTTATTGTGAGCTATTGTTGAACTGTTGTCATGGAATTCTGAATTTGTTGCTTCACCCATGAATGTAAAACACAACCTTTACATAAAGTAGATACGGAATAGTCTCCATGGGCTGTTTTTGTGAACACTAACCTGAAGAAATACATCTTTCTTGCTTGCTTTCTTCTTTACTTTCTTGATTTCTTTCCTGCTTTCCTTCTCAGGGACAACAACTTTATTAAGGATTTTCCCCAACTAGCTGATGGTCTCATGGTCATCCCATTGCCAGTAGAGGAACAATGTAGAGGCGTGTTATCTGAGCCACAGCCCAACCTGCAGCTCCTCACAGGTAAGGGTGTGTACATATAACATAGCACCCATATTTATCTTAAACACATCATTACTTTAAAATGATTCAGCAGTTTTATAAGGCTTTGCAGTCTAAACCTATGTGTTGTCAAAGTGCATGAGAAAAGTCATACAACATTGTTTTGGGAAATGGAGAATATCAGTGTGTTCCTGCTGTTAATGGATTGCCTATGTGTTCTAAAATATACACTGGTCTACTATTTTTGTGCTACTGTGCTGTGAAATCTTGAGCCCCATCTCCCAAAGCACATCAAGATGCATGTTCACACACACATGTACACATATGCCTTGTCAACTCTTAAAACACTTACACACACACTCCTGTTTCATTGTTTTATGTTTTTCTGGACTGTTCCAACCCATCCTGTTGGGGACAGAGTCACTTATACATTTGGCTTGAAACCTGCACCTCCACCTTAGCTCCCTAATCCCTCCATTAGCTAAATTGGCATTTGGTCCAAATTGACCCCTGAGATTTTCACTGGCTTTATGCTTTCACTAGAATTGGACACACACACACACACACACACACACACTAACAAAAAAAAACTAAATAGCCTATTTTCATTGTGCATGATTGTCTCAGGTGTAAAATGCTTTCCAGAGGCACAGGATCAAGCACTTTACTTTTTTTTCCCCTTGCTCTTCACTTTTGTGACTTTATTTCTAAACCGGTGTGAAAGTTTGGTAATTGAATTGTGGAGAATAGCAAGATTGCTCCCACTTCTAATGTCAGCAATCCAATTGGAGTTCAAGCTGCACTATATATCTGTCATTGATCTGGGAGCAGCTGGGATATGGGCTGTGATAATAAATGATGTTAGAGGAATAATGGATAACAGTGAATCCACAATAAACTGTTCATGGATTTTATTTATTTTTATATTTACTTTTTATTTCAGTTATTTTTATCAATCTAAGGTTTGTAATTGATTTTATATTGTTGTATTTGCTGTCAGTCTTGTCTCCATCTATCTTAACTTGTCACTTTCTCCCGTTTTTTCATCTCCCCCAGGGGATGCCCAGTTCAGTGAAGCAGTTGGCTATCCTATGGTTCAACAGTGGAGAGTGCGCAGCAATTTGTACAAAGTCAAACTCAGCTCCATCACCTTATCTACAGGTTAGTGTGTGAATAATTTGACTTTGTAATTTCTTATTATCCCAAATGCCTTAGGGAATTGCTATGCTGCTTTTACTGCCTTACACAGGCTTATTATAGGCTACATAAGTATTTTATGCTGTCTGCTTATCTGTTACATCTGAGTTTGACTCAGAGCAACCTGGCTAGCTGTCCTCAGTTACAGGTATGGCAACTGGAGCTATCTCATGTGCATCTGTCTGTGTCCTTGGTAAACTCTGATTTTAACATTAATTTAACATATAAGCCTGACCTTAATAACCAACTCCATCGTCCTCATACTGAATAAAAATCATATCTTTTCTTCCTGGCTTTTTAGGCTTTTCCAAGGTGCTGAAGACACTGTCAGCGGAGAGCACACGTGATGAGCTGTTGGCTTTTCTCCTGCAGTATGGCAGTCACTATGTGTCTGAGGCCCTCTATGGCTCTGAACTCAGCTGCAGTATCTTCTTCCCTAGCAAGAAGGCCCAGCAGCAGCTCTGGCTGCAGTACCAGAAAGGTGAGCATGCAGACAGACAAGAGAAAAATCCTGAATTCATAAGGGATGAAGAGAGATGTCATTGTTATAGATATGATTTTTTTGGGAAATCTGTGAAAGATAGGTATTCATGTAATACATAATTTTAAATTTTAAGGAGTATGTAGCAGCAGAGGTAAAACAATGGTAAGACAACAAATAAAACTGAGGCAGTTTCAGCTGTGATCGTACTGCTATTAAATGTAACCAAACCACCATAACTTTTTTTTTTTTTTTAAATTAAGGTAAGCAACCTACTGCAGAACAGAAGTAGGGAACTACTACAATTTAACAAGTGGAAGGGGGGAGTCATTTTATAGGAATATAAACTGGGATATGTTTAAAGCCTTTATGCTTCTTTAATTTGGCTCCTGGTTAAAACGCAGTATAAGCTGCATGAATCAAATTAAACATCAGTGTGACTTAAAAAGCATCCCAAAACCATCTTGCAGCACTGTTCCATTTAGACTGCTTTTTAATCCTGTTTAGTTTATGATCCAAAAAGTGCTGATTTGCAGTCTAGTCATTTTGGTACGGTTGATTGGCACCAGGGTTTTAGAGCAAATACTATTCCATACTTGTTCACCTTGTAGTAAGAAAAAAAGATTTTGGGCCTGGTAAGGACCAGGATTGAAGAAACGCACCTCTTGTGTGTTGCAAAAAATGTTTTCTTAATAATGTAGAATATACACATTCTCGACCTTCCAACAATCATCTTGGCTTTGAAGACCTTATGTTATAAAGTCTGGTAGTATATAAAGTATTAAAAAATAGTTTCAATGGTGCAGTGTAAAGATTTAGTCTCAAAAGCTGGAGTAGTAGTAAAACATTCATACCTAAAGGACTATGATTGTACAATACTATACAGTAATTTGTCATTATCAGCAGTATTGTTTTTGACCTAATCACCCACTGCCACCTATTCATCAAAATGTTTAAATAGAACTTATCAGACAGTCACTGTAATTATGTTTTCCTCACTATAAGTAATGGTCCTATGTTAAAAGTGAACAGATATTCACATATTTGCTGAAAGGTTACAATGTCATAGAGAAAAACTGCTTTCATTTTTTGTTTCATAAATTTTTATTGCACTCAGATAATCAACAATACAAACGTGAATTTGACGATACACACAACTGTAATGTATTCAACACATTGTGAAATCCACATAACACCTGAAGGACATGGGAGTTTGGTTTATAGACATATTGCAATCATGTAATCCAATTGTATAAATCAATGAACTAAGAAAAATGCAAGGACATAACTTTCCTCCAACAAAATGAAACATATTCATATAATCTCATACACTCATGTTCTGCACACTGACACAAGGACACTTGATTTTACTAGCTTTGTATGCCTTTTTCTGTTATTCTCACGAGACTGAATATTCTCTAGTAATGACCACTACTAGTAACCAGTAGTAAAGTGTAAGCACTGAAACAAAAAAGCAATTCAAATGACAAAAGTTGACATGCATCTGAATCTATTATTAATATCTATCGGTTTAGTGCTGAGATAAACAAATGCATCATGTGAAATAAAAAAGCACAATGACTGACAGACTTCATCTAATGCTTATTTTCTTCATCGTATCTCTTAGCTATAAATATTAAAAACACTTATTATGATACAGTTTGATTCTCAGATATGTATATTTGTATGTTGCTGCTTAATAGGGCTCCACGTGCAGAGTTAAGGTCAGCTTTGTGAAAGTATTTATTTTTAAGGCTCAAACTATGCATTATGCTCTTATGATAAACCTGGATTGGAAGATGTGTATTGTCACAGAGCAGGCATTTTTTTTCAATTTTATGGAAACAGAAAATATTTAATACAGTACTGATGGGTGGGTTTCAATGATTAATTTGATTCCCCCATAGGTAGGCCACAAAATGTTTTGATCAAAAGTGTCTCCTTTTGTTATTTTAACTGAAAGCATCATATTTATCATGCTTTACATAGACTCAAGAATTCAATAAACCTATGTGATAAAATGATACATAAAATGCATGCTGACACTGATCAACTTCATGTTGACTAACACTAGCACTAACTAGGAAAACCATGTATATGGCTGCTATCTTTCATTTTTCTATCAATGCAAGAGAATTCTGGTTGCAAATCATCTGGTGCTGAATAAAAACCTGAGGGAG
This sequence comes from Rastrelliger brachysoma, assembly GCA_024605115.1. Classification (NCBI taxonomy): domain Eukaryota; kingdom Metazoa; phylum Chordata; class Actinopteri; order Scombriformes; family Scombridae; genus Rastrelliger; species Rastrelliger brachysoma. Next base: position 3,752 of record JANJYP010234695.1, on the reverse strand, counting down.
ACGCAGTACTGTCACAACACTGAACACAGAGCCCTGTTTCTTGTGTGTTGCTGGAGTTTTCACTCAATATTATCCTAGCAGTGCTATTCTGAACACTTTTGCCAGTGTTCCCTACAAAAAGTGCTTACACACTCTTTGTAGGGCAGAAAACAAGCGGAATAAACATCGGGTTTGGACGGGGTTGTGTAAACATTTTTGATGGTCTAGGTGCCTGTGTTTCTTGTACTGGCATAGCAATGAAAAGTAATTTGAAGATGCCTCTAAAAGTTTCCTTAAGGAATAGAGAGAACAGAGACAAGCAACCTTGCCTGTTACATTTACAGCAGGACTTCACAACTTTGCTACTTTGTTAATAATGGAAAGAACTCTGTTTGAGAAGTAGGATTGAAATTTTAATTGACATTAATGGTGCTGTGGATGTATTCAAGTAGGACTGGACGGTCAACATGACAGTTGTGGATTGTAAGTAAGATTACTCATAGTAATACATTGAGATGTACAACTGAGCAAAGCAGCAAGAATACGACCTGGAGCAGAACTCTGCCTCAGCCTGCCTAGTAGTGGCATAAGTGAAGCTGTGGCTGGAAAGTCAGGAACATATGGTTGAATAAAGGAGCATGTAGACAGGCTAGCTAGGCAGTATTAATAAGTTCCAGGAAAAAATTATACCAAATGTCAACAAATTAAACAATAATAATCCTAATTCTGGCTGTATTGTTNAGTGGCATAAGTGAAGCTGTGGCTGGAAAGTCAGGAACATATAGTTGAATAAAGGAGCATGTAGACAGGCTAGCTAGGCAGTATTAATAAGTTCCAGGAAAAAATTATACCAAATGTCAACAAATTAAACAATAATAATCCTAATTCTGGCTGTATTGTCAATTAAGCTATCCTCAAAGCAGCTTCAACAAAAAATAAATACTTATTTAACAGCTAAAGGTGTCTCCTATTTTACCATGACACCTATAAAAAGGTAGTTTTATTCCTGACAATGTCAGTAAAAAATGTAAACCCACAGAAACCCCAGTAAATGGCATCACCATGCCCCATATCCCCCAGCTTTACATCAAAGCACATAATCTTGTGATTTTGTTTAACCCTTTCTCCTGTGGGTAACTTGATATTCTACACTTACTGTATGTTCCCTGAATGTTGTTACTGAATGCAATTCAATGAATGCTGATACTTGGGTTACTGATTTACCATTAGCCAACTGCACAGTAATCTTTAAAGCTGCCAGCTGCATTCAGCAACATCAATGTTAGTCTGTGCTAATAACACCTAGGAACTCTAGGAAACAGTGACATGTCGATAATAAAGTGCTTCACAGGCCAGAAGCCTTGGTATGCTTTATTTCATATGTAAATACATGTTCATTTTTAGTTCTTCCTCCTCATTTTTTTCTATTGCAGAGCTGAGTCAAATCAGGAAAAGCCGTGCATCAAACACAGTCAGACTGAATGATGGATATGGCAGCCATTAAAATAGGAAGGGAAATCCTCTGCATTTTGTGCCCACATTTGCTTTGACATCAATGGCTTATTTTAATGTGGCAACTTTTGCCAGCATTCTCTGATGTAAAAAAAATCAAAATCAAAAACAAATTTAGAAGCCAATTTTTAATTTGAGGTAACAACTCTAATCCAGAAGGCCATAAACTGAAACACAAGGACTAGAACATTCATTTAATAAACTAATGAAAGCTGGAGTGAGAATTATTTGGACTGCAGCTAAACTGAAGAGACAGATTACAGTGTTTCTACCTTCTCCAAACTTCCACACACACCTACTAAACCTCTCATACTTATGTGCAGTTATACTGGATTGTTCCTCTATGAGGTGGAGGAATGTCTCCTCTGAATGTATGTGTAGACTTTGACACAGTGGTCCCAACAGTCTAGAACTAGCAGCTGCCCTTTCTGGGTGGTGGCCACTCCCACAGGGCAGGTCAGCCCTTCCTGGATGAGAATTTTGAATCCACCCTCTTTAGGAAACTGGAGGATCTCCTTTCTGCCACTGTCTGTGACCAGCAAATCCCCATTGGCATCCACACACATGCCAGTGATACAGCGGAAGTCCTCTGTCTCTGCGAAGAAATGGCTGAGTTGCTTGCCCAGCTGGCCATCAGTACCCACTGAGCCGATGGAGAAACCACCTTCCAGGTGGGGCTCATTGTGGCGTTTCTCAAAGTTCAGGGCCAGGCCTTGGGTGAAATAGACTGTTCCAGCTGTGTCACATGTCACAAATTTTGGTCGTACAGCGGAGCACAATCGGTTATAGCTGACCACACCTACATTGCGGTCCACTGCTAGACACCACAGCTTGCCGCCTTCCACATCTGACACCACAAACTGGCCTGATGGCATGGCAGTAATGCCCCATGGTTTAATCAGTTGGTTCTTGTGGCAGGCCACACAGTGTCCATCCATAGTGTAGACTTTAACCGAGTTATCATAGTTGTCAGTGACCCCAATCAGACCTTGTGGAGTGACAGCAATGGATAAGGGGATGAGGTTAGGCAGGTCAGCCCCAAGGAAGCTCAGGACAAAATTGTCAATGCTACTGGCACTGCGGCGGATTTCATGCTGGAAGCCTTTACGATTAAAGATCTGGATGCGGTAGTTGCCACGGTCAGCCACCAGCACCTCACCTTGTGCTGTTACACAGATGCTGACTGGTAAGTTGAACATACCAGGTAGGGTTCCCTTACAGCCCATTTTCTTCACAAACTGGCAAACTATGGGCCCTGCACTCGCCCCAGCTCTTCCAGGTGATCCACCCCCTGCATCCACAGACTTTGACTTAAAGTTACCAGGTGAACCACTTACCGCCTCCTCTACAGCAGCAACCATGTCAATATCTCGGTAAAGATCCACTGGAGCTCCCACTGCACCACCTGTAGCACCTACTGCCCCATCTAAACTGTCTCCTTCACCCTCAAGTGCAATCTCCAATCCACTCTCCTCATCATCTGTATTGACAGTATAAGTGTTTGTAGTCACTTGGCCAACTTCTACAGGTTTAGAATGCTCTGCTCTGACCAGCTCTGGCTCTTGCAGCTGAAACATGGTGGGCAAGCTGCTCCTTAGATCCAGCTCCTCATCATCACTGCCACCACCATCATCCTTTAGCAAGGCGACATCACTCTGCCTGACCCGCATTGTTAGATAATCACAGCGTGACACCACTTTGACCTCTGCAATATTAAGGAGATATGTCTGCTCCTCCAAGACCTGCCCATTGAGCTTTTCCACTTCTGTCATGGATGCTGTGAATGTCCTTCGAGACCTACTGAGTTCCTCTTGAAGATGTAATTCAGCTGTAGTATAGTCTTGTTGCACTGCCCGGTATTTTAGCCTCAAGGACTTGGAAATGTTTTCGATAGCTGTCTTTTTCTTCTGAATTTCGCCCATTACCTTACGCAGAGCAGTCAGCTTGCCACCCAGTTCTTTACGACGCTGTTCAGCAGCCAACCTAATTGGCTGGACTGAATGGCCTTGATGAAGGTGGCCCTCCCCTTTACAGGGCTCACAGAGAACTATGGAGCAGTCATGGCAGTACTGTCGTGGCAGACGGCTGCAGCAAGATTTGCACATTAGTGCAGCAGCAGCAGCACTACAAGATGTAGCGCAATCTAGGATCTTGAGCACAGTGAGATTATCAGCCAACTGGGAGATACTGCTCATACGTGAGACCTTGCTGCAGAATGGACAGCGCACACCATTGATGGTATTGGCCAGCAGCTTCTCTAG
>JANJYP010234547.1:0-11769 GCA_024605115.1 Rastrelliger brachysoma | reverse complement strand
TTCACTTTTTGGTAATTGGGGGTCACCAAAATTTACAATGGTAAAATATGGGTCCCTGGAGAAAAAGGTTGGGAAGCACTCATGTAAAACCAAGAATGTACACTGAAATCTATCCTGAATTTGAACTGGTGGCTTTAAAACTTGATCTTGCTCAATATTATTGGGTGCTACAGGGCACCTTCTGCTAGTGCAGGCTAAACTCCCTAAAACAAAGTCTCAAGTGCTTATCAAAATGGACCTGAAAAGTTTTTGTGAGCAAGCTTTTTTCATGATCTTTATAATTTTGACTGGAACAGACTTAATCTTATTGGTGCTGTGGAAGTGGCCTGGAAATTCTTCTCTGATGGTTTCCTGAACATTTTAAACAAACATGCTCCTTTTTACAAATTGCAAGTAAAAGGTCGAAAACAACCCCTGGTTTTCTCCTGAGCTACACAGTCTCCTTCGACATAGAAACAACGCATGGGCCAGAGCAAGACAAATGAAAACTGATGCTGATTGGCTCAGATTTAGGCAGCTTAGAAATCGCTGTACTCAGGTTATAACAAGAGCAAAGGTAGAGTACTACCTCTCGCAAACCAGTAAAAATATAACTGATCCAAAAAAGTTTTGGAAAGTGATCAGCTCTTTTTCCAGTCAGTTTTCCTCCACTGATCCTTTATCAACAAAGAGTCATGTATGATAAATGATAAATCTGAGATATTAAAATGTTTTAATGAGCATTTTATTTCTGTAGGTTTTTTGTTTGAATTTTGCCTGCTTATAAAAAAAATATGGAAGCTCCATTTTAGTTTCTTCCTATATCTGCTGTTAATGTGCCGATAGAATTGAAACAGCTGGTTCTGATCAGCTTGAATCCTACTTTCTTAAATTGGCTGTAGATTTCATTATTCAGCCTTTATCAAACTTGTATAATCTGAGTCTTCTTAATAACGAGGTCCCAAGCATATGGAAGTCTGCCTTTGTTCTTCCCCTTCTAAAAAAGGGAAAGATCCCTCAATTGTGAAAAATTACAGGCCAATTTCAAAACTGTGCATTTTAGTAAAGGTCTTCGAAGGACTCGTTAGCAACAAAAGGATTTCCTTGAGGAAACTAGCACCTTATCAAGATATCTGGCTTTAGTAAAAACATAGCACTGTTTCTGCAGCCCTCAAAGTTTTAAATGACATCATTAAAGCACTAGATTGAAATAAAGTGTGTGTAGCATTATTTATTGACTTATCCAAGCCGTTTGACACTGTTGATGATACTATTCTGATTGATACATTGTACAAAGTGGGCTTATCCAAGCATGCAGTTTCTCGGTTCAGGAATTACTTATCGGGTAGATCACAATGTGTCCAGATGGCAGGGTCTTCATCTGTGTTTTTGAGGGTGTCGAAAGGGTCAGTGTTAGGGCCCATTTTGTTTTCAATATATATAAATGATCTTTGCAGCAATCTGTCAGGTGTCTTTATCATTTCTATGCAGATGACACAATAATTTACTGTTTTGCATCATCTGTTGTGCAAGCTTTCACTCTTTTACAGCTGATTTCTGATGTTGTTCAGGTCCATCTGCAAAGGCTGAAGCTGGTTTTGAACACTGATAAGATGAAGGTTATGCTGATTTCCAGGGCTACAGTGCTGTCAAAAAATTTCCCCATTTTATCCTGCCAAGTACAGCCATTGAGCAAGTCTCATCCTATAACTACCTGGGTTTCCATCCATCCATCCATTGTCTTCCGGTTATCCAGAACCAGTCTAAGCAGAGACGCCCAGACTTCCCTCACCCCAGACACTTCAGCAGCTCCTTGGGAGGAACCCCAGCATTCCCAGGCCAACCGAGAGACATAGTCCCTCCAGCTTGTCCTGGGTCTTCCTCGGGGCCTCCTTCCATTGGGACATGCTGGGAACACCTACCCAAGGAGGCATCCAGGGGGCGTCTGAAACAGATGCCCAAGCCATCTCAGCTGGCTCCTCTTGATGCGGAGGAGCAGCAGCTCTACTCCTCCTCCCCAGTGGCCAAGCTTCTCACCCTATATCTAAGGGAGCGCCCAGCTACGCGGAGGAAACTCATTTCACCTGCTTGTATGCGATCTTGTTCTTTCAGTTATTACCTAGGTTTCTATTTTGATGAATGTCTGACTTTCAAGTACCATGTTGCAAACCTAATTTGTAAACTTAAGGTAAAATTGGGCTTTTATTTTAGGAATAGATTGTGCTTCTCTCTTGAAGCCAGGAAATGCCTTGTGTCAGCAACCTTTCTTCTACTGCTTGATTATGGTGATGTACTGTACATGCATGCACCAGTCATGTCTACGTTCTCTGGATACTGTTTATCATTGTGAGGTGTGTCACTGGATGTAAGTATCTGACCCATCATTGCACTTTGTATAAAAAAGTGAATGGTTATCCTTGTCTATTAGTTCATTGGTTTGTTGTATCACTGGGTAATGCAACGAACCACATTACAAAAATGTATTTGCGCAGGATTATGAAAGGAAGTGATGACAATAAATGAAGTAGAAGTTTTATTTAAAAAACATGTCATGTGTACAGCTGCTTCTCTAATGGGAGAGCAATTTTTTGGGTCCAACAAAACAAATCAGCTCTGCTACTGGCCATCAGAATCATCATCAATCACCTCAGTAGTTTGAGCCAGTCAGTTAGTTGGCAGTGTTGTAACATCCTGAACAGAGGGGCATTTACAACTACTCACTGAGTGGGGAACTTTGTTTTTGGCATGTTTGACATAGAATTTCCTGACTTTATTGTGAGAATCAAAAAATAGGACAGAATATAACGAGAGAGCTGAAAAGACAGAAAATGTCAGAGATGACAGATTGAAGTAAAGAATTCATGCGAGCATTTCAGCACTCGACATGCAGGAAAATACACTTCCTCTGAGAGAAGCCCTGATAACTCAGATTGTATCTAGAACACAGGTAAAAAAAGAAAGTGCTGACCACAGTGACCCTGGTTTGAGTATGTGTGGGGACATTTGTTGCAAGTCTTCATCATGCATCTGTACTGCTACTTCATTAGTAGCAACTACTGAGAGCCACAGCTCTTTCTGTTGATACATGTACAATGTTGTTTAATGTTGTAAGTAATAAATGTGGCCAGCATGCTCACTCTCATCTAAGTTATGTCCTCCGATGCAGCTGGTGGCTGTCAGGCAGAATACTGAATATTGTGTCTGGACATTCTCAAGTAGAGACAGAGACATTTTAAATGAAGGCATTACTTTGTTTTCACAAATTTGTGTTTATTTAATCCTTTCATCAAGTACTTGTTATGACTATGGTTGGATATTGTTTTTCTGATTTCTCATTTTTCCTTATTTCTAATTCAAATGTATGTGTGCCACTGCTGAAGCGTGATTGGAGGATCTGAGGTCATGCCTCACTCTGATTGGAGGACTGTCTTCCCGTTCCTGCCTATATAAACTGCTAGCAGTTTATAGAGCATCCACTCTCCTCCAACAAACAACCAGCCACACTTTTGTCTTCAGTTCTTCTTCTGTTGCAGTGGGGCTGTACTGCCTGTTGTGTTATCCTGTTTCCTCCTGTTCTGTTAGTTAGGGAGGTTAGCTGTTGTCATTTAGTTTCTTTTGTTTGCTTTGATAGGTAAGTTTGGTTAACTCCCAGTTAAGTTGTTTTGGCCTGGGTCCACCCTGAAGGTAACCTTAGTTTATTTCTCTTATTGTATTTTATATTATTCTCATTGTTATAAATAAATACCCTTTGGTTCACTACTACAGTTTACTTCGTGGCTGCTTGGGACTTGGGGGAGAGCTGGGCCCACTGTTAAATATGTTGTACCTCAGAAACCCCTAGCTGGGGCATAACATACTGCCGTGTATGTGTGTATGGGCCACATCAATAGTTTAAATATGTTCATTTCTTCATGATTAATTTCATTAGCTTGCATCCCTACAAGAAGAATCCTTCACATATTACTGGTAGGCATGAGGACAGTGAAGTGAACTCACCGCTGCAGTTGTCCAGCCGTGTCTCTGTACTGTGTCTGTCCTTGTCTGCGTGTGTATGTGTGTCTGTCGCTGTGTGTGGCGCTGTCTGGTCATCCATGTGTCCGTCCACATCTGTCAGTGTGTGTGTGTGCAGTGCTGGTGCTGTCCTCTGGTGGCACACGGTGAGGTGTTTCAAGGCCAGCGCCAGGCTCTGATCCAACCTCTCACACTCTTTCAATGGAATCTGACACACACAAAAATACACACAGCTGTGTTATTGTTTTTTTTTCTTTCATGCCCTCTCTCCCTTCTAAAACCCAGAACTGTAGGCCAGCCTCATCTGAACAATCAGCACATTTTAGAATGTTACACTCTATATGCAACATCTTGAAACCCCTCTTACCTGCTCATCATCTAATAATAGTGCTTCCTGTGGAGCCGTGTTGTCAAGCAGGAAGTGGGCCATGTCAAGAGCCAGGTCCTACTCACACACACACACACATGCACACACACACAGACACACAGTAACACTTATTAATGTAATGTTAGTCCTACATTCAAATGCACATTTTCACAATTTTATTATTTGACTCTTTTTTGCACTGTCAAGTCTCTTTTCCTCTATTTTACACAGATCACTGCAATCATATTTTTGTAGTGGGCCCTGAACCTACACTTTACACTGTACCTGAATGCCTCTGATGGGATGTAACAGATCTTTTAAGGAATAGTTATGAATGTTGAAGAGCAGAAAAGTTTACATGAGGAACATATTCTGAGCTATAGAAAGCATAAATGACCACATTTAGGTGATGAATTATTCACGCAACAACATAAACCGTGTTGTGGTGTTTTACCTTAATAAGTTGAAGTGGTTTATTTATGTACACCGCATTGTATTTAAGTGTCATTAAGATTAAATGTTTTAGTTTGCAATTAAGGCTACATTTATACAGAAGCGATCTGAACCAAAAACAGAGTGGTGTTTCATTCTCACTTTTAATTTTGCATTTAATGCAAAAATGAGAAAAAACATCTAGCCCATTTAATCTGAGGCAGTGGGAAACGATGCAATGCATAGCAGTTTCTCCACTGTCAAGACATCTCAACTAGTGTGTGTGTGATTGATGTAGTGCATGTACGAGAGGGAGCAGCCATGTGTGTCTGTGTGTGTGACTGTGCAGCAAAAGTATGCAGCGACAGTGTGCTGTTCCAGATCCTCCAGAGGCTTGCAGTTATGCATACATCTTCAGAAACCTCTAACCTCATGAGCAGAAATGGTGGCAATGGACTCAGAAATACATGAAAACTCATTCGCTCTTGTTCACAGCAACATTCTCAGTTCTTTACAACCTAGAAAATGTTTTGAAACTCTGTTGTGCGTGATAATTTGAAACAGTGCATTTAAGTTTTTTTATTTTTGAAAGATATATGTTATCATTCAGAGGTTTGTTCAATAAAATGCAAATTATACTTTCAAAAAAACCAACTTAGACTTAAGATTATGCTGACAATTTTGGAAAATCAGAGGAAAATATAATTTGTGTAATAATTTAGAACATGGTGTAAAACCATCAGAAAATAAAGATAATAATGAACAATAGAATGAACACATTTAAACCTTGAATAACAAAAAATACATTGAAGACATTTTAAAACGTTTTAAGGATGTGTGGGGACACTGTGTTACCTGAACAAAGCAGAAGGTCTCCTGTGAGTGTGTGTCCACTGGTCCTCCAGACCGAGCCAAACATAATGTCACCAAGACCTGCTCACACACATTATGGGCTACACACAGACATGCAACACACACACACACACACACACACACACACACACACACACACACACACACACACACACACACACACACACAGAAAAAAAGAGATGGAAAGGTTATTTGATTGTATCTGTGAGGTAAAACATCACATAATACAACACGGTTCAAACATACACAAATAAAAGTGAATTGGTTCAACACAAACACTGTTCTCATTCATGACATCATATCATTCATCAGCTCTTCATTGTTCTTCTGTGGGTGGCTGTTAGGCTGCTGTCAGTGAATCACACCCAGAGCAAATGTTTCACATTGTGAGTCATTACAGCACAGGTCCTTCCAAACCTACCGGCCCAAATTAAGAGATCATCTTTTATTTATGCTCTGAGCTATCATTCATATACCAGCAGCAGATGAGACGATTCAAGATGTGTGGGACATTCCTGAAAGGGGCATGTATTAGAATCACTACTTGTAGCTGACAGCTGCCATGATAATAATCCACCACGACTCATCAGTAATTATAATAGCTCTAATGGCTCACACTGTAGTTCCATCTATTTAAGGTGTCAGGTCAGATGTGTTAGGAGAGGAATGACTTTTTATACAAGAAATTGTGTTTAAACTTTCTAATTGTTTCTTATTTATGCATGTGATGTTCAAATTCTTCAGATGGTCTCTTTGAATAGAATCAAAATGGTTCCACATGCTGCCTTAATAATCTGACAAGAAGCATAAAAGCCAGCTGTTAATCCTGACAACAGGTCCAGTGCAGTGCCTTCAGAAGCTGTAAATGTTTCCGTCTCTCTATCCATCTAATCCATTAGTGAGGAATGTGTTAGTGCTTTAAACACACAGTGTTCTCATCGCACAAGAAGTCAGGCAGGAAACTGCTACTTCTCTGGAGCAGTGCAGTAGGCAGAGGCTCTACACTGATATACCAATGCTTTTAGGAGCGATTTGTCAGGCAGGGCTTAAATCTAGCCCCAGACCTGACTTGTTTCTCAGTGGATATTTTCATAGAATCTTAGTCTCGGACTAATCTGAAAACTGGACTCTAGACTTTGTCAGTGGTGATCTGCTTCACTGTAATCTGATGAGGAGTGGCTGTGTCCCTGGTAGACAGCTAATGTTTCAACACAGTAACTACACCCCAGCTGCTGTCAGTGCCACCTACAGGTTAACAACTCTTTACAAAGTGCTAGCAATGCTACGTCACAGCTTGGTGTGGTCACCACCACAACCAGCAACTCTCCCACTAGTAATACTGGTTATAGTGGTGAGTTACCCTGCACAGCTGAAAGCAAACTGCTGGAACCATCAAAGGGTTAAATCAAGTTCAAACTGTAACAAACATGAGTGTGAAGACAGTGCCAAACCTTACACACACAACCCCAGTAAGTGTGATATTTATTCACAGGGTGAATCCACTGATGTCACAGTGTGGACAGACGTGCTGTGGAATGTGTGGTATTGACATACAGGTGTTCCTGACCAGCTGTTCAACATTTCTCAGAAGTAAAATATGGACAAATATGGCATGCAACACTCAGCTGATCATTCATATGGTCTCACTAAAAAACTACTTATTGATAAAAAGCCTGCTAATCTCTAGCTATTTTTAAACATGTCCAATCACTGCGGTTACTTCATCATGAATATTTTCTGTAAATGTTTTATATTAAAAAGAGATATAAATTTTGCCAACCATTTACTTCCCTAGTTCCACCAACTTGATCAAAGACTGGACGATAGCAATACACAGCAGTGTATTTCTCCACTGGTAGCCATAAATAATGCTACACAGCAGCTAACTTTCCCTATACGTCTTCATTTTCTAAGACATACTAACAATTTTGATTTTATAAGACAAAAAGTCACAATATGATGAGAATGAAATCATAAGCTTGTCATATTTTGAGAATATAAAGGACAATATGTAATATATATTTACTTCATCTATTTCTGTTGCAGAGCTGTGTTTTCATAGCAAACAGCACTTTGCTGTAGTTGTCCTGACCTTGAAATTGGTTTTGCCCATATATGCGCGTGTGTGTGCATGTGTGTGTGTGTGTGTGAGAGAGAGAGAGTGAGTGAGCACACAATGCACAGTCATTCAATAGACATGCTGAGAATCATCAGCTCCTGGTTTACAGTCACTCCTCTGACACATCAGACTCATCACTTATATCTCTGCACATTACTAGCTGTGTATTACAAAGCTGCTGTATTAATCTCAATATGATGAAAGATAAATCAAAATGATGGCTGAATCAGAATGTGATTGATACTGTCATATGAATGACTGGACTGCAGTGTGTTTACTATTCACTATACCCTCCATCTATATTCACCTTCATGCAGTCATTTACCATGGTGGAACACTGAACACACATCTCACACACAGACCCCAACACTGTCTGCACCTAAGACACAGCACACTGCGCTGGCTGTTTACTACGTAGCACAGGTGTTATGACACAGATTAGTTCTAGTCTGTCCAGTAATATCACTCTCTCTCCATTCTATGTCTATAAACCTTAATTCCCGTGACCATGATGTAGAGCACAGGACGATTCATCTTATTACTACAAGGATTGAATAGTCAGTTACCATGGAACACTGCTTATATTACAGACACTGAAAGCTTTATACAAACATGTAGTTTATTTTCATACTGTGAAAAGGGTAGCAAAATTACTGGAATTTTCAAAGTTGGAAACAAGGGAACAGGAATATATGAGTTAACAGGAATACATGGGAATTAACATAAATAGACTGGAAATTAACTGTATGTTAGCCTGTAACTTAAAAACTTAAATGTAGTTAGAAAAACATCTTGTTAAAACAAGTATTTTCAAATATGAATCCAGTTGAAAATCTACCCCAAACTTCCAGTTAATTCCTGTAAATTCCCATATGGGATAATGCAACTGACTTCCTTTTAAATGTATTCACACCCCCATAAAGCAAACTGCCTGTCTAATCAACAGCTGCTGTATGTGGCATAATTATTTATTATTACACTAACACTGTATACTCACTGGATATCACACAGAACAACTTTGCACTTAAGTGTCAGTGTTTTTCCACAGTGTCAACTGTTTTAAATGTATGTCATAAGTGCAGAGATGTGCTCCATGTAATTAATGTACGTCACTTATACACGTGAGTGAAACTCCCTTCTTAAATATTTTAATGTTGTTGTTTTTTTCGTTTCGCGCTGGAATAAAGTGAAAAATATGAATTTTACTTAAAATTAAAGTATTTAAACTTTAATATAATCCAAGTTTCCAACTTGGAATATTTCCCAAAATTCCCCAGTTTCACTTCCCATAGAAAGGTTCTGGAAATGTATTTCTTTGCGTTAGTCAAAGTTGTTCTTCACCATACAGTTCTCAATATTTTAGAAATGTGTGTGTGTGTGTGTGTGTGTGTGTGTGTGTGTGTGTGTGGTGTACCTGGACACACAGCCTGCAGCGTCACATGACTGACTCGCAGTGTGCTGGATAAATGTCTCTGGGTGGATCCCAAGAATAAAAGATAGAACTCCATCTCCTCCTCCTCCTCCTCTCCCACGTCTTCATCATCCAGCTGAACAGTCAACACACACTCTCCCTGAGAAGAGACAGAGATGCATTGTTATTGCATGCTACATGTGCATGCACACACACAAACACACCTTCTCTCTAGTGAAGACTGTACAGTATCAGCATAAAGACCTTTGCAGACAGATCCCAGTCAAGATGAGACTTGCAGCTGGATCCAACACCACACAATGAGCAGCAGGACTCCACATTACAGACTGCTGCATGAATGAACTGTATAGTATATGGTATTAGCAGTTTGTTTAAGAAATGAATGCACACAAAGAATCAGCTACTCTGGTACATTTCTCTCTTTGTGATGCTTTTATTAATCTGTTTCATTCTTTTGTTATGTTACTTTCATCATTTGTGGTTTTTGTGTTTTACCCCTTGATCTTATTCTGTCTCAGCAGTTTGTTACACTGAAAGCCTTGAACTACACCATTATGTATGAAAGCTGCTGTAGATGAAAAGTTTTGATATGGTTTGATCAGAACACACACACACACACACACACACACACACACACACACACACACACACACACACACACACACACACACACACACACACACACACACACACACAGAACAGCAACAACTACATTTTTACTGTAAGTGTAAAAAATGACACAACAACCTGTGAGATGACTGAATTTTAATGAAGATACTGAAAGTCATTTGGCATTGTGAGCAGGGGAGGGGTTCATTCTCAACCAGAGCATCAGTGAGACAGCATCAGAAGTGAGCTGGGTGGCATGTTAAGGTCAGTGTGTGTATAAGGGATGGTCACTGTTGTTGTGGTAATAAGGTGTAGAGAGACAGAATACTCCATCATAGGGTAGATGCATTTAGTCTGCAATCTACACACATCACCACCTGAAGCTTACATGCACCTGTGTAATCATACAGTCAGTGTTAATTGCTGCCTTGTATTGCAAAAGTGACTCATAAATGTAGTTACTTTCTGCTAAAAAATAAAAGAACACAGTGAGGTAATGTGTTTTAAGGTTTTTCACACGGTTCTATAGAAGATGATGATGAAGTGTTGCAGATAATGGACTGATCGATGATATAAATACATCCTGCTGTCATTCATCATCATAATGTAGAAAAGTGGAACAGATAAGATAGTTGATTATATTCAAACATGAATACAAGAATGAAAGATTGAGCTACAATGATAAACCTGAACAATACAACTCTGTACTCCTCATTCTTTCTCTCTGCATTTCAGGTATGTTGTTGCTATTTCATTCTGTTAATGTGATTGTAATCAGTTTCTAACATGTTTAAAGCCAGTGTTAATGTAACAGTCCGAGTAAGACTGCGGTGTAGTGTGCTAAACAAATAAGGATTTAAACCTTTAGCTCTTTAAATGTCAGCAGCCAATCAGAATCTTTGTTATTATATTGTTACTGCACGTGCCCTGTACAAGATACAATCATTTTGATTGGTCTAAAGTATCACAGATGGAAGATTCAAAAAATCAGTGGCCCAAAGCTTGCTAGGTGAGCCCCATGACATGTCAACGTATCTTCATGATTATAATACTGTAGCTGCAGCCATTATCATATAAGACAAAACATGACTGTATATTACTCTATGTCAGGTTTAGCTTAATATCAAAATAATTGTTCAGTGTGCTTTAATTTTTCAAGGAAAATGAATTTTAGTCACCATGTCATGCTTCTGAATCTTTTTACTTAATAGGCTTACTTGAATATCCATACTTAGCCCAGTTCAAGCTACAGGCTACATGGTTCATAGAATTTTAAAGGAAAATAGTTTGTTAATTGATGATTGGCTTCATGAACTAATAAATCTGATTAGAAAATAAAAAATAAAATGCATTATTATCTTCAATTTGTTGCAAATTCTTCATACCATGTCCCATTTTACCTGAACACTTACTCAGACCAAAGAATAGTATCTTGTGGTCTTTAAAAGTTAAAATCTTATAAAATGTTGTTATTGCCAACATGCACATAAATGTTACGGAGACTCATAGGAAGCTATAAAATTAATCACTTTGACTCATTTTAAATGGTTTTATTTGTGATCAACCAGAAAGTGTCCCAATTTACCTTACGTCACCCTCCAATTTACAACTGCCACAAACAGACTGAAACAATAAGCAGTCTGCTACAGAAGTGTGTTATATTCACTTGAAAATAATCAAAGACCTCTGAGTTCATTCTTTTCTATTTTTCCAAGGAATTTCTTTTCGTTTCAGACACATGCTTTTTTCTGAATTAACACAATACTTCAAAATCCTGATTACCGTATTTTCCGGACTATAAGTCGCTCCGGAGTGTAAGTCGCACTAGCCAAAAAATGCTTAATGAAGAGGAAAAAAACATAAATAAGTTGCACTTGGAGTATAAGTCGCAGTTTCGAGGAGAAACTTATTTTATAAAACCTGAGACCAAGAACAGACATTTCATCT